>JBAGKK010526279.1:0-12869 GCA_037177015.1 Euceroptres primus
GTCCGCCATTTTGAATTTTGAAATTCTGATCTCATATTCACAATCAGCGACCCCAAAAACCTTGGTAATGTGAATTTTAGTAAAATCTGAACACTTTTCGCGAAAAATGTCCGCCATTTTGAATTTTGAAATTCTGATTTCATTTTCAGAATCAGCGACACAAAAAACCGTATATGTAAAAATTTCATCAAAATCGTACTATTTCTCTTTGACTTATTGTTTTCTGACCAAAACGTCTGGCTACTTGACCACTGTGCGTCGGGCAAATGGCCTGCCATGCGAGCTAAAAAAAAGGTCGAAGTCTGAATTTTGAAATGTGGCGGGAATTTGTAATGAGTTTCACTACTATTTTCTTTAAAAATTTTTGCCACTGTCCCTTATAGAATATGCCCTGGAAGTCACTTGAATTCTCCTGAAGTCACGTGAAATCTCTTAAAATATCTGAAGTCATTTGAATTCACATGAAGTCACTTGAAATCACCTGAATTCATTTGAAGTCACTTAAATTCCCCTGAAATATCTGAAGTCATCTGAATTCACATGAAGTCACGTGAATTTACGTGAAGTCACTTGAAATCATCTGAATTCATTTGAAGACACTTGAATTCTTACGAAGTCATTTGAAATATCCTGAAATATCTAAAGTCATTTGAATTCACATGAAGTCAAGTGATTTCACATGAAGTCACTTGAAGTCACTTGAATTCTCCTGAAATTACTTGATATCTCCTGAAGTCAGTGAAATCTTCTGAAGTCACTGAAATATCCTGAAGTATTATCTTAAAGTCAGTCACCTATCTTAAAGTAGGTGCACACCTGATCAGTCGAGTTGTCAACCCCACGACCTAATGCAATCACAACTGAGCGGTTGGGTGCAAAAACAACCTACTTATTTTAAGTTACTTATTTTTCATTTGTTCGTTATGAAGTTATGTACAAAACAAATGAAAAACAAGTGACATCTAAAAATACAAGCAAGTTCTTGCACCCAACTGCTCAATTAAATTTCTTATCTTCGATAATCATGATAGGTTTTATAATTCGAGATTGAACAATATTTAAAAATTGGCGGTCTCAACTCATTGACTGGATCAGAAGTGCGAGGGAGGGGATAATCTGGTGTTTGGTTGATTGATGACGTCAGTCACGACGGCAAGAAATGTCAAACGAGTTCATGCACAAGTTATTTTCTCTTCCGTGTTTATTATTTATCAGGATTATACATATTTATACGAAATCTTCAAAGAAACAGTAAAATTAAATCTTCTCTTTGAATAATGAAATTCCCATCAATACATGAAACAAGATATGCACCGATATAAGTTGACAGCAGAAAAAAGGGTTAAAAGGAAATTGAGGTTATGAAACAATTAAAACTGACTTTACGGAGTATGTATAACAAATCCTTATTTTATCAACGAAATTTAGAATGTCAGTACCTATACGTATAAGTGCGGAGTGCAAAATTGTTTTTCTATTTCAATGAAGTGTGTAAATTGATAATTATGCTATAATAATTACGCAGAAACTATATACTTTGCAGGTTAAAATAGTATGAGACCACACAAACATTGGCTACAGGTTTTCCTCTTATTAATAAATTCCATTGTTATTGGAATTAGTGACAAAGAAGCAAACAACAAATATAACGATTCTGTATTATCTGGACCTTGCTACGAATCCAGTGACTCTAATTCTATTACATGTAATTCTACGCACAATTTGCAAGAGATCAAGGTGCAATTCTCCACCACTATCGTGAAAAATGAGTACATTGTTGCATTCAAAGGTTATTACAAACCTCAGACGCGCGAAAATTACATCAGAGCTGCTTTGAATTCGTCTGGCACTGAAAATTGGAAAGTCTTGCCTCGGGATAATCCTGCAAATGAATTTCCGAGCGATTTTGATGTAGTCCTGTTGGAAGAAACTGACAAACATACTGGACTCAATGCACTTACTGATCATCCTCTGGTGCGAAGAGTTACACCTCAGAGACTTGTGCGAAGAACGTTAAAATACGTAGACGCAACGGAAGATGGAGATCCAGAATACAAGAGTTTTAAAAGAAAAATCAATAGCTATGTAAGTATTGTTCGTTGTCGGAATTTAAAAATGGTCAGGGAAATCTTCTAAAATTTTCTGAATACTTTCGTATCCTTCTAGAATTTTCTACAGAATCTTTTAGAATCATACAAAGGCTACAAAAGATTACCGAAATATTTAGAATCTTCAAAACTTCTCTGAAATCTGTAAAAAATCTCCAAAATATTCCAGACTTTTAAAATCTACAATCATTTAGATTCTTCTGGATTCTTTCATAATCTGTTAGAATCTTCTGGATTTTCCTATAATAATCTCATACAATCTTAAAGAATCCTTAAAAAAATTTTAATATTCTACAAAATATACTAGAATGTTCTAGATCTAGAATCTTATAAAATCGTTTGAACTCTTCCATGATCTTTTAAAATCTTCTAGAATCCTCAAGAATATTCTGAAATGTACCTGATGTTTTAAACTTTCAAATAAATTAACTTTTTTCTTAATTCAAAGTTATCTTGAAACATCGTCCAATTTACAAAATAAAGAGAAATATCATGAGTTTCTTTATTAGTTTATTAGTTTCTATATTCATAAACCAATATTTTAGAACAAATTTGAGTTTAAAATGAAATCAAATTAAAATTCCGTTCATTTGAACGTTCAAAACTTCAGGCACATTATTCGGAACTGTATTAGAATTTCTAGAATTCTGCAGAAACCTTTAGAACCCTCTCAAGTTTACAAAAGACTTTAATAATCTTGAAGAATCTTCTACACTGTTTTCAGAATCTGCTGTAGACTCTTTGAGTCTTTGAGTCTTAAAAAAAGTCTGGAAGAGGCTAGAAGATTCTAGAACTTTATGGAAGATTTTGGAAGAATCAGGAAGTCTCTAGGAGATTCTAAAACACTCAAGAATCTAGATTGTAGAGAATATTTTGGGATTTCAAAATATTTATTCAATCTACAAGTTTATGAAAAATTAAAAATATTTTAGAAGATTTTAAAATTATCTTGAAAATTCTAGAGCATTTCAAAGATTCTGAAAGGTTAGAAGTTTGGGGTATGTTTCGTTAGAATTTAGAGAGGAATCTAAGATTTTTTAAGATTTTTCTAAATTTTAGAGAATTGCAGCTTCCTTTGCATTTTTAAAAGAAAAAAACTTCCCTTTTTTTAAAACTCCGCTTTCTCGAAAAAGAAATACCCCATTTTCCGTAAAATTGAACTACAGAACCACTGTGATCCATGAATTATATAATTATAATTATAACATCAGGGAAAATGAAAAATTGTCCAGGGAAAAGTCAGGGAAAACCTTCCTAAAGTCCGAGAATTTTTTTTATTCAGCAAATGATAATTATATCTGAATAGTTATAGTTATATATTATATATTAACAATTATAATTATATAATTATATTTATAATAATATTACAAAATCAGGGATCACAGTCAGTCCCCTATTCCCCTCCCCTCTTCCCCTATTATACTCCAAATCTTCTAAAATAATTTTTTTTAGAGTTTCATTCCCCCCCCCCCTTTCCCCTTATTATATTCAAAGTTCCGAACAATTTTCTAAAAATTATGAGAAATAGAAATTTGTGACATTCAAAAACTCTTAAAGTTTTCTTAAATTTCTCATAATTTTCAAATTTTCAAAATCTACGAAAATCGACTAAAATCTCTTAAAATCTTCCAGAATCGTTAAAATTGATTTACAATCCTTAAAAATTCTCAAAAACATTTGATGGTTCAAAAACATGGTTCATCTTCTGGGTTTTTCTATAATAATCTTATAAAATAATAACCCAAAATTCTTCAATATTCTACAATATATACTAGACTCTTCCCGAATCTTCTAAAATTTTCTGAATACTTTCGCATCCTTCTAGAATTTTGTACAGAATCTTTTAATATCATCCAAAGTTTACAAAAGATTACCGAAATTCTCTCAAATTCTGTAGAATCTTTAAAACTTACCTGAAACGTGTAAAAATTCTCCAAAATATACTAGACTAGACACAGTAATTGAAATTTTGTTGAAAAGTCCAGAAGTCATGAAAGATTTTCGAAAATTCTAGAGCGTTCCAAAGATTCTGAAAGCTTAGAACTTTGAAGATTAGATTGGATTATAGATTATTATTATTACTATTATTATTATTATTATTATTATTATTAATATTATTAGATTCTGGACAGGAATCTATGATTTTTGATAATTTTTAAAAGAAAAAAAATTCCTTTTTAAAAAAATCCTTTTTTTCGAAAAAGAAATCACCTATTTTCCCTAAAGTTGAAGTACTGAACTACTGATTTCTGTAATATATAATTGTGATTATAACGTCAGATAACGGGCAGGGAAAATGAAAAATTGGTCAGGGAGTTTGGAAATTGGGATTTTGTAGCAACCCTGATGTTATTGTACTTTTTGATTAGAAATCTTGTTCTTTATCGGAAAATGAAATCAAAAATGAATTACAGAAATTTCAAAACTCTCAATCTGGGCAACCACCTTCTCGTCACGCATCTAGAAGATTGTTACGAGCAATTCCACGACAAATCACGAGTATTCTTCAAGCTGATGCTCTGTGGGGAATGGGAGTTACAGGACGAGACATTAAGGTACCATTTTCAATCTTCAGGAATTCAATATAATTGGTGGATTAATTAATTAATTAATTAATTCAATATAATTCAATATTTTCAATTCAATTCAAAGTACTTGCAAATAACCCAGTGTATTTGATTGTAGGTAGCAGTTTTTGATACGGGACTAGCAGCTAGTCACCCACATTTTAAAAAGATCAAGGAACGAACTAACTGGACCAACGAGAAGACATTGGAAGACGGTCTCGGACATGGAACGTTTGTTGCAGGAGTTATCGCCTCATCCTCCAGAGAGTGTTTTGGACTAGCTCCTGATGCAGAACTTCACATTTTTCGCGTTTTCACAAATTCTCAAGTAAGATATTCGTCTATTTAATAATAACTGCAGTTTACAACGATTAGAAAAAATGATGTATTGAAGCTTTGGAAAAAACAAGCGAGACCAAAAAATTGACGACGGAAAATGGCCAATCTCAATGGAAGAAAGTATTTCTGAAAGTTTCGTCCCTCTAGACCCTTCGGAACTCACCCATTTTCCACCCCTAATGCTTACAAAATTTCTGGAAACTACCCAAAATCCGAGAGCACGAATTTTTCGATGCGAAATAGTTTCAGTTGACCGGAAGAAAGCCATATAAAATTTTCAGTCCCCTAAACGCCTCGGATCTCGGCCCTTTTTCACCCCTAATACTTTAAAAATTCCTGGAAACTATCTTAAATTCAAGACAACGCATTTTTCGATGCACAGTAGTTTCAATTTAAAATGAAAAGGCCATATAAAATTTTCCTCCCTCTAGAACTTTCGGATCTCACCCTTTTGCAGCCCCTAAGACTTAAAAAATGTATGGAATTTACCCAAAATCCCAAACCATGAATTTTTCGATTAAAGAAATTTCCATTGATAAACAGAAAGACATAAAATTGTTATCCCCCTAAAAATTTCAGATCTCACTCGTTTTCCACTCCAAATACTTTAAAAATTCCTGGAAACTACCTAAAATTCAAGACCACGAATTTTTCGATGCAAAGTAGTTTCAATTGACAGGAAGAAAGCCATATAAAATTTTCAGCCCCCTAAACGCCTCGGATTTCACCCCTTTTCTACCCCTAATACTTAAAAAATTCTTAGAAACTACCCAAAATTAAAAATACTGCAAATTTTTCGATGCACAGTAGTTTCAATTGATAGGAAGAAGGTCATATAAAATTTTCAGCCCCAAAAACGCCTTGCATCTCACCTCTTTTCCACCCCTAATACTTAAAATTTCCTGGAAACTACCCAAAATTTGAGATCACGAATTTTTTTATGCAGAGTGGTTTCAATTTAAAACGAAAAGGCCATTTCAAATTTGCAGCCCCCTAAACGCCTCCGATCGCACTCCTTTTTCACCCCGGATACTTCACAAATTCTTGGAAAGTGACGAAAATTCGAGACCACGAATTTTTCGATGAAGAGTAGTTTCAATTTAAAACGAAAAGGCCATATAAAATTTGCATCCCTCTAGAACTTTCGGATCTCACCCTTTTTCAACCCTTATGACTTAAAAAGTTTATGGAATTTGTCCAAATTCCCAAACCACGAATTTGTTGATTAAAGAAGTTTAAATTGATAAAAAGAAAGACTTAAAATTTCAGATCTCACCCCTTTTCCACCCCTAATACTTAAAATTTCCTGGAAACTACCCAAACTTTGAGATCACGCATTTTTTTATGCAGAGTAGTTTCAATTTAGAACGAAAATGCCATTTAAAATTTGCAGCCCCCTAAACACATCCGATCTCACTCCTTTTCCACCCCAGATACTTAAAAAATTCTTGCAAAGTGACCAAAATTCGAGACCACGATTTTTTCCAGGCAAAGTAGTTTCAATTGACCAGAAGAAATATATGAAAAATTTGCAACTTCTTTAACGCTTTGGATCTCGCTCCTTGTCCACCCTTATCGCTTAAAAAATTCCTGGAAACTACCCGAATTTTGAGACCACGAATTTTTCGATGCAAAATAGTTTCAATTAACAAGAAGAACGCCATATAAAATTTTTAGCCCCATAAACGCCTTGGATCTTACCCCTTTTCCACCTCTAATGCCTAAAAAATTCCTGGAAACTATCCAAAATTCGAGACGACGAACTTTGCGACGCAAAGTAGTTTCAATTGATAACAAAAAAGCCATATATAATTTTCAACCCCCTAAACGCCTCGATTCTTATCATTTTTCCACCCTTGATACTTAAAAAATTCCTGGAAACTACTAAAAATTCAAGACCACGAATTTTTCGATGAATAGTAGTTTCAATTTAAAACGAAAAGGCCATATAAAATTTTCATCCCTCTTGAATTTTCGGATCTCACCCTTTTTCAGCCCCTAAGACTTAAAAAATTCATGGAATCTATCCAAAATCCCAGGCAAAGAATTTTTCGATTCAGAGAAGTTTCAATTATTAAAAATAAAGACATGAAATTGTCATCCCCCTAGTACTTTCATATCTCATCCCTTTTCTATTCTTAATACTTTAAAAATTCCTGGAAACTAACAAAAATCCCAGACAACGAATTTTTCAAGGCAGAGTAGCTGCAGTTTAAAAGGTCTCGAATTTTCGGTAGTTTCCAGGAATTTTTTAAGTATTAAGGGTAGAAAACGGGCGAGATCCAAAGCGTTAAGGAGGCTGCAAATTTGACATGACTTTCTTCTGGTCAATTGAAACTACTTTGCCACGAAAAATTCGTGATCTCGAATTTTAGGCAGTTCCCAATTTAGGGGGCTGAAAACTTTTATATAGATTTCCTTTTGTCAATTGAAACTTCTTTGCATCAAAAAATTTGTGGACTCAAATTTCGGGTAGTTTCCAGAAATTTTTGAAGTATTAAAGGTGGAAAAGGGGTGAGATCCAAGTCGTTTAGGGGGCTGAAAATTTTATATGGCTTTGCTCTTGTAAATTGGTAACTACTTTGCATTGAAAAATTCGTGGTATTGAACTTTAGGTAGTTTCTAGGAATTTTCTAAGTATTAGAGGTGGAAAATGGGTGAGATCCGAGGCGCTTAGGGGGCTGAAAATTTTATATTGCTTTCTTCCTGTCAATTGAAACTACTTTGCATAGAAAAATTCGTGGTTTCGACTTTTGATCACTTTGCAAGAATTTTTTAAGTAGTAGGGGGTGGAAAAGGGGTGAGATCCGAGTCGTTTAGGGGGCAGAAAATTTTACATTGCTTTCCTCTTGTCAATTGAAACTACTTTCCATCGAAAAATTCGTGGTATTGAATTTTGAGTAGTTTCCAGGAATTTTTTAAGTATTAGGAGTGGAAAAGGGGTGAGTTCCGAGGAATATAGAGAGGGACGAAACTATCAGAAATACTTTATTTCATTGAGCTTGACCATTTTCCGTCGTCAATTTATTTGAGACGCTTGTTTTTTCCAACTTGTATTTTCGATGCTTCGTTTTTTTTTTAATCGTTGCAAACTGCAGTGACACTCATCGTTGAATTATGGGCCATTGGATTACCGGTCGGCTTCATGGTCGTTCACATTTTACTGATTCTGTTTTCCCCCGAGCGTCCCTTGACCAACCTACATCGCTCGAACAGTCAGGGCCGCCAGAAGTTGTTTACATCTCGATTCTCTGCGCATTTACTTTTGTACGTTCAGAGACTATATACGCGGTCCTGAATGTTGACAAAAGACTACTCGCTCGTCGCTTTAAATCCGGTTCAAACTGGATTTTAATAGCATTGAATTGAAGACCGTCTACCCCCGAGCCCGGCTCATAACTTAACGATGAGTGTACTTTATTTAATTCTTATTCAATCAAAAGTATTCTAGATTTCCATTCCAACTCTCATAGGTCTCTTACACATCGTGGTTCCTTGATGCTTTCAACTATGCTATACTGGCCAAAGTGACTGTATTGAATCTTAGCATTGGAGGTCCAGACTTCATGGATCACCCTTTTGTTGATAAGGTTTGGGAACTTACTGCTAATGGTGTTATTATGGTATCTGCCATTGGTAATGATGGGCCCTTATATGGGTGAGTTGTACTTTCTAATTATTTATTGTGATTGTACAAACATATATAAAACGCAAGTCTATTTCTTCAGTACGTTGAACAATCCTGCCGATCAGATGGACGTTATCGGTGTCGGTGGCATTAACTGGGAGGATCAAATAGCTAGGTTTTCGTCACGTGGAATGACCACGTGGGAATTACCGTCTGGTTACGGTCGAGTTAAACCAGATTTAGTAACATATGGTTCAGGTGTTCGAGGATCAGCTCTAAAGAGTGGATGTAGAACACTGTCTGGTACTTCAGTGGCTAGTCCCGTTGTTGCTGGTGCTGTTGCGCTTTTAGCCAGTGGTTTTCTTGGCTCTGACGGTTCACCAAATCTGGACCACAGGGTAAAAATATTAGGAAGCACTAAAGCAAAATTTGAGGGATGCAAACTACTAATAAAATTTATAAACTTTAGATAACACCGGCTAGTATGAAGCAAGCTCTACTAGGATCTGCACGAAGATTACCAGGAGTCGGTATGTTTGAGCAAGGTGCAGGTCGTTTAGATCTGTTACGTGCTTTTCATTATTTGAGGTCCTATACACCTACTGCTACTTTAAGTCCCAGGTATGTATAAATCAGAGAAAAAGAATTCTTTCAATGCAGAATATCAGACAATTGAAGCGTGCTCTACAAAAGTGCTTTATACACCAATTTTATGTAGCGCTTGCTACATAATGCGTTGTTTTATTTTAAATATACACTCATCGCTCGTAATAAGGCCGGCTGTAATAGGGCCAGTTTCATGTTTCTTTACTCATGACTGCTTGTGTCTCCCCCCCCCCCCTGAGCGTCCCGCGACGGCGCCATTGCTTGGTCAGTCAGGGCCGCCAGAAGTTGTTTACATCGCGACTCTCTGCGCATTTACTTTTGTACTTTGTTTTTGTACTTTGTAATTGTTCAGAGACTATATACGCGATCCTGAGTGTTGAGATAAGAGTGCTCGCTCGTTGTTTTAAATCCGGTTCAAACTGGATTTTAATCGTACTCATTATAGTGCTGTCTACCCCCGAGGCCGGCCTTATTACGAGCGATGAGTGTAAAACAATTGATGTACTACTTAAGAACATTTCGTTTTTTTTTTGTTAATTTTTTCAAAGTGGAAGGCGGAAAAGTTTTAAAAAGATTGTTTATAAATCAAAAACGAAAAAAAGAACCGCAGCAGACGAAACAAACAAAAAGTTTTCAATTTGCACAATCTAGGTCAAGTATGAGAAAAAATATTTATTTTCAGGTGCCAAATAAAATACCAAAATAAATAAAATACATGGTTACAGATGTATGTAAAAGGCTTAAAATAATTGATGAAAATTTTATAAATAGAGTCAAATAAAAATTAATTCCAGTTAAAGTTGGTGCATGTTATTTTAAAAATTAAAAAAAAAAATAAAAATCTGGCCATTATTGATACAAGAGAGAAATAAAGACTGTCAATAAGGCACTTAATTTCTAAAACCTTTTTATCTCGTATTTGTCTACTTAAAAAAAATTTGGACGCAAGAACCATTCAAATTAAATAATTTTTCGCGAAGATAAAAAATGTCTACTGTAAATAAAAGACATTTTTTATTTTTTCAAAAAAATGCGATTTTTGAATGGCTCTTGCTTTAGAAAAATTTCTTTCAAGTAGAAAAATATGAGGCAAAAAAGAGAACCATTTCGCTGGCCCCATCATCTTTCACGCAAATTTAACTTTTTTGGGGCCAAATATTTGTATAACCAACTTCAACCCCCAAAAACTACCCCTTGTTATTTTAACAAACATTCCAAAGGTCTCGAAGGAAAAAAGCGAGACAATTTCTCAAATGAAAATAATCACTCAGGTCACCTTTACAAAACTTCAGGTTAAGTTTTTAATCTAAAAATAATACTCAACAACTCTGAAAATCCACCCCTAGTTGTTTTAGCGAAAACATTCCAAAGGTCTGTAAGTAAAAAAGCCAAAAAAATTTTTGAGTGAAAATAATCACTCATATCACCTTCACAAAACTCCAGGTTAAATTTTTAATCCAACAATAATTTTTAATAACCCTTAGAATCCACCCCTAGTTGTCTTAATGAAAACATTTCAAAGGTCTGCAAGTAGAAAAGCCAAAAAATTTTTTAAGTGAAAATATTCACTCAGGTTACCTTCACAAAACTCCAGGTCAAGTTTTAAATTCAACAATAATATTCAACAACCCTTAGGATCCACCCCTAGTCATATTAACGAAAACATTACAAAAAGAGGGCTTGTGAACTTAACCTAAAGTTTTCAAAGATGATCTAAGTGATTATTTTCATTAAACATTTTCTGGCCTCACAAAGGTTTGCCTCACAGAGGGTAGTTTTTGAAGGTTAAAGTTTGTTGCACAAATTTAAACAAATTCAGACGAAAAGATTAGGCCCACATAAAGTTTATTTTGGACAATGTCTGGGCTGGCGAAATATTTCGCTGGCCCCGCCATGGTGTTTGCTGCATAGGGGGTAGTTTTTAAGGGTTGAAGTTTGTTGCAAAAATTTAAACAAATTAAGGCGAAAAGGTTAGGCCCATAGGTCATTTTGGTTGATCAGTGTTATATGAAATCAAATGCAATGTATTTCTTTTTTTTTCCATTAGTTACATAGACTTAACAGAATGCCAGTACATGTGGCCATATTGCACTCAAGCAATTTATCACACGGGAATGCCAACGATCGTTAATGTCACCATCCTGAATGGTTTGGGTGTCTCCGGTCATGTTGCGGATATAAAATGGCATCCATACACCCAGGATGGAAATGGAGAAAAAATTGCCGTTTCCCTAACCCACTGTGATGTCCTTTGGCCTTGGTCAGGTTGGCTTGCTGTTGCGATTACGGTTCCAGAATCTGCTAACGATTGGCAGGGTATCGCTCGAGGTACTTTTTGCAACGCAATGGTAGTTTTTTTTATTGAGACGTAAAAATCTTTAAATTTAATTATTGTGTTTTTTTTAGGTCATATCTCTCTTACAATAGAGTCTCCGCCAAGTGCCGGAGAAAAGGAACCACGTCGGTCCACTGTCGAGTTATCTGTAAAAGCAAAAGTTATACCAACACCACCTCGAGAGTAGTTTTCAATGCTTGATTATTTACAAAATAATAACACTATAAAATTGGACATTAAAAATAATAATGAATATTTCTTGGTATTTTCTAGTAAACGAATTTTGTGGGACCAGTTCCACAACTTGCGTTATCCACCGGGTTACTTTCCGAGAGATGATTTGAGAGCTAAAAACGATCCTCTGGATTGGAATGGAGATCATATTCATACAAATTTTAAGGATATGTATCAACACTTACGAAATGCTGGCTATTATCTCGAAGTATTAGGATCCCCGTTTGTTTGTTTCAATGCAAAAAACTATGGTACCTTACTTATTGTGGATAGCGAGGAAGAATTCTTTCCCGAAGAGGTTTGTAAAACAAATTTTCTTAATTGACTCTTTTCCCCATAGCACGGAATACTCCATTGGAACACTGGGAATATTCTCAGAGAATATTTTAGCAATATTGCAGGAAACTTAAAGTGTCCTACATCTGGAATATTCTCGAGGAATTTTCTGGGAATATTCCTGCGGAATATTGGAACATGACCTGATTGTTTCTGTGGAATATTCCCGAAACGTTGCCCTGGAAGTGTTTTGAATATTCTCGTGGAACATTCTTGGAACGTTGCCTTGGAAGTGTCTTGAATGCTCCCGTGGAACATCCCTGGAACCTTGCCCTAGAAGTGCCTTGAATGTTCCCGTGGAATATTCCTAGAACGTTGCCCTAGTAATGTCTTGAATGTTCCCGTAGAATATTCCTGGAACGTTGCCCTGGAAGTGTCTTGAATGCTCCCGTGGAATATTCCTGGAACGTTGCCCTGGTAGTGTCTTGAATGTTCCCGTGGAATATTCCTGGATCGTTGTCCTGGAAGTGTCTTGAATGTTTTCGTGGAACATTCCTGGAACGTTGTCCTGGAAGTGTCTTGAATGTTTTCGTGGAACATTCCTGAAACGTTGCCCTGGTAGTGTCTTGAATGTTCCCGTGAAATATTCCTGGAACATTGCCCCGAAAGTGCCCTGAATGTTCTTATGGAATATTCTCGTATGGTCCCGAAATAAACTAGAAAATTTTAAACTTTTTCGCTCGCAGAAGATTCAATAATAAAAATGAATTTTAGAT
>JBAGKK010526290.1:0-12869 GCA_037177015.1 Euceroptres primus
GGTCTCGGGTAGATGAGGCAATGAACTTTCGAGTTCCAAATGCTGATAAATAATAATAATAATAATAATAATAATAACAAAAGTGATGTCGCTTCCAGATATCCTTTGGAGGCATCCTTTTCACCGATAACACAACAGTTTGCAACAAGTTTTCTAAAGCTTGTGGCACAAAGTTCCGAAAATTGCACGGCAATGTTCAGCCAAGCATACTGTAAAGAAGAATATGTCCGTCATATGACAATTTTGTGAAGAATTCTTGAGGAAAGCTTGCACCGTCAGCTTCCTGCAAGTTTGCGAAGTAATATTCCAGAAAAGGTCCAGAAAAGCTTACGAAGCTATATTGAGGGAATCTCGCATTGCAAGGTTCGGGAAAGCTTGTGATGCAATATTAAGGAATCCTTGAACGGGAATGATCATGCAAGCTTGTGCGGCAGTTTCCAGGCAACGTTTTTTTCATCAATGATCATGGAAATTTATACAGTGTGCGTAAAAAGTTTGAAAACTCGTATTCCTCGTTGAAATTTTTAAAGATCTTTTTTAAAATCAATTAAACTTCACATAAATTACGGTAATACTATGCGAAACAATATATTGAACAGACCTTTCGAAGGATCCTGCTTTAGCTTTGACAGAGGCACTGAGTCGTTTTGGAACCTGATCGCTGCGGCTTGCATTGTTTTTGAGGCTATTTTGTCGAACTCACGTCTACGGGTTGACTTCAGCAATCCAACAGATTAATGTTTTTTTGCACGAGTCTTTACCTCAAGTATATTCCAATCATAATAGTCAAGGCGGTTAAAGTCGGATGAGAATAGTGGTTATTCTTTGGAACCGATGAATTCGTCCAAATTGTCAGATATCCAGTTTTTAGTCATTCGGGCTCGATGTGAAGGTACTGAGCTCTGCTGGAATATCTATTGACCATTTTAAGTATTTTTTAGTGTTTTTCGAAGTACGGAGGTTAAATCCATGAACTCAGCACCTTCACATCGAGCCCGAATGACTAAAAACTGTATATCTGGCAATTTTGACGAATGCATCGGTTCCAAGGAACGGCTGCAGTGCTCACTCGATTTGAACCCCTTTGACTACTCTGAAGCCTAGCACAAGCCTTTGGCTTGTGCAAAAAAAATAAATCTATCGAATCACTGAAGTCAACTCTTAGACGTGAGTAGGACAAAATATCCTTAAAATCACTGCAAGCTTCAATGGATACTATGAAAAGTCCTTTCAATGTATTATTTCGCATAGAAAACAATTAAAAATTCTGTAAAGTTTACTTGATTTTCAATAAAATGTTAAAAATTTACAACGGAGATTATCAGTTTCTGAACTTTTTGCGCACCCTGTATAACACTACTGAATTAGAAGGCAAGTAAAAACTAACTAAATCTGTGCTATAAAGGAATTAAGGAGTAAGTAATTTAGTTATTTATTACTTCGCTCACTTTATATTTAAAAAATATAACAAAAGCACAGTTCCATTAAACATTAAGAGATTAAATGGATTATTTTTCACTTTTCATCTGATCCTGTAGTGTGATATGAATTTCCGAGGTTATTGATGAAAAGAACGTGATCTGAAAAGTACCGCTCAAGCTTGCAGGAGCATTCTCGTTCAAGGTTCCCTTAATACTGTTTCGAAAGGTTTCCTGAACCTTGCAGTGCAAGATTCCCTCAATATAGCATTGAGGGCTTTTCTGAACCTTGTGATGCAAGCTTGCTCAATATTACTTAGTAAACTTACGTAAAGCTGACGATGAAAGTTTTCCTCAAGAATTCATCGCAATATTACCTGAGCCTTACCATGCAAGTTTCCGAATCTTGCGCCGCAAGTTTTAGACAAACATGCAGCAAATTGTTTTGTTATCTGGGAGAATTTATTTTACGGCATCTAACCATCTCTTCGAGTTAATATCCAGAAATAAAAATTTCTAACATTTTTGAGCGATTCGGTTGTGTTAGAAATTACGATTTCAGGATATTATTTCGAATGGGTAGTAAAAACATCCCCTAGAATGAATTCAAAGACTTCTAGATTATAGCGATGTCTGAGAAAGATATCTGGATGCGATATCACTTCTTAGAAGGTTAAATATAAGTTTTTCGTGACTTATGAATTTAATATAAATTATTTCGTAATAAAAAGTCAATGATTTTCCACGATAACTAAGTTTTAAAATATTTTACTGTGTAACCCATCCATTTGGTTCTAGTTGCGTGCTAAAATATTTTAAAGGGCAATGTTACACAAAAAACGTAAATCGAAAAATTTAGTAAAGTATCTTACCTGAAAATATCCCATTACCGCAGTAAAATATTGGTTTTTAATTTTTTTGAATATGGCGCACAGTGGGAACAAACGTAATTTTTGATTGAAAATCGTAGAACTTTTGACAGGAATAACCTATAGGCATAAATTTTTTTTAAACTGCAGATGCATACCTACAGAATATAGGGAAATTACCGAGATAGTGCAAAAAATTATTTTTGACCTTGAAAATCCAGGTTAAAGTTGAAATTTTTTTACCAAATTTTTAATGATCTATTACCACGAGTACTCAGATGGTACACTTTATGTGATGAACATTTTTTTAAATAGATTTTTTCCTTGTAATTTCAAATCTGGCCTGTAACTTAAGCTAGGACTTCCTGGTTCTGCGAAAAAGATGACTAAATGTCTCACTTGATTCCTCTGAGAACTGAACTATTTCCAATGATCCATATTTTACCATTCATGGTATTTAAAGGTTTTTGGGGTCGTTAATTTTGAATCCGAGGTCAAACTGTCAAAACTCAAAATGGCGGATCCATTATAGCGGGTCTAACCTGTTACAACAACACAAATATGGCAAAAAATTAATATTAAAAGGTTTTTGGGATCGGTGAGTTCGAATCCGAGGTCAAACTGTCAAAATGCAAAATGGCGGATAAAAACTATAAAACAACACCTATAAGGCTAAAAATGGCTACTACGGGGTTTTTCGGGTCATTGATTTCAAATACGATGGCAACAATTAAGAAAGCCACTATTCTTTAATGGTTCTCTTTTGCATTTTATTGAAATGAAAAATAATTTTTAGCCATATCACTGTTGTTTTTACAGTTTTGATCCGCTATATTGAATCCGACAGTTTGAATTTTGACACTTTGACCTCGGATTCGAAATCAGTCACCCCAAAAACTTTTTAATATCTATTTCTAGCTATATCGGTGTGGTTTTAACAGGTTTGACCCGCCATATTGGATCCGCGATTTTGAATTTTGACAGTTTGACCTCGGATTCGAAATCAGCGACCTCAAAAGACCTTTTAAATACCATGAATGGTAAAATATGAATCGGTGGAAATAGTTCAGTCCTCAGAGGAATTGAGTAGGACGTTCAGACGCCTTTTTTCAGAATCAGACAGTCCTAGCTTAAGTTACAGGTCGAATTTGTAATTAGTAGAAAAAAATCTATTTAAAAAAATGTTTATTACATAAAGTGCACTATCTGAGCTCTCGTGATAATTGATAATCTAACATTTGGTCACAAAATTTCAACTTTAACCTAGATTTTCAAGGTCAAAAATAATTTTTTGCACCATCTCCGTAATTTCTCTAAATTCTGTAGGTATTTATCTACAGTTTCAAAAAAATTCATCTCGCTAGGTTATTCCTATCAAAAGTTCTACAATTTTGAAACAAAAATTACGTTTGTTCCCACTGTGTGGCGCACCAAACCAATTAAGTTGCCAAATTTTTTCGTGAAAAAGGGATGAAATACGGTGTTTTAGAAATTTTCCCGAAGGTTGTAACTTTAAAAGAATACTTAGAAAATTAGATTTGAAATTTTTATTCTTTTTAAAAAATTCAAATTTCCTGCAAAAATAAGTAAATAAACTTTTTTTTATATGTCCTTTTTACCAATCTCTTTTTGATTTTCCTTTGGGGGCAGTTTTGCCATGCTTATCCGGTGAGGTCCTTTTCGAAAATCATTTGGGGTACAAATGTCTCTTATACAACACTGTAATTTTGCAAAGTTTTGACGACCGTCAATTTCTTATTCTTAGTTTCTCGACGAACTTCACGCGTTAGTACGTAATAAATTAACTTAGGTTTAAATCTCGCGCCACGAATTAGCGCTTTACTAGCATCAGCCAATGAATGAGCAGCCAACTCCCACGGTCCACCGAACCGTTACACAGTGGGGCAAAAACGATGCCTGTGGACAAATCAATTTTCAGCCGACAATTTTTATTCAATTTGCTATTTTTAAAAAAATGAAGATCTATGAAGTTGTGCATTATTTCACTATCCGACCTCTCAGAAATTTTTTTTGAAAATTTTTTATTTAAAAAACAAAATAAAAAAATTTTTTTGGGTTTTTTCTTGTCTGCCATTTTGCTGGAAATTTTCTGACCTGACCACAAATGGCCAGAATCGATGCAGAAACTTATTAAAAATGTCGTTTGGCAGTGTTAATTGCATAAAAAATTTTTTAGGATTGTTGTAAACAAATTAGTGAATAAAATTATATCTTCTCTATTTGCGATAATGAAGTACTTTTGACCTAAATTTTTTTAGGGAGATGGAAGTAAAAGAATGTTTATTTAAAATTAGAAAAAGTTAAACATGAATTAGTAATTGTTTATAACAATTTAATAAATCCTTCGCTGTCATAATGTGCTATTAGACAACTATTTGGTATTATTTAAACAAATTTAATAAACAAATGCATAATTCCGCTATTTTTCAGTAGATAAGTTTCGTTTCTTCAGCAGAATCAACTATGAATCTCTCCCCAATAGTCTTCTGCTATGGATATTGTGCTTTTTAATAACAATTGTTCATTATTTATACAAATTCAATAAAGACAACAATTTTGTATTATTTAAACAAATTTAATAAATAAATGCATCATTTGACCATTTTTCAGTATGTATGTTACGACTTTTTTGGCAGAATCAACTATACATCTTTCACTGATGGTCATTTACTATAGATATAGTGCTTTTTCAATAACAATTATTCATTAGTTAAGGAAATTAATTAAACAAATACATCATTTGGCCAGTTTTCAGTATGTGCGTTTAGTTTTTTTAGCAGAATAAACTATATATCTGTCACTGATGGCCATTTACTATGGATATTGTACTTTTAAATAATAATCATTCATTATTTAAACAATTTTTATAAAAAATTCATCATTTTACCAGTTTTCAGTATGTGTGTTTGGTTCTTGTTAACTGAATAAACTGAAATTTGATTCCCAGTGGACCTTTTTTAAAATTTTAACTTTTAGACGGCCGGAAAGCCAATATATTGGCTCACCCCCCGATCGAGACTTTGTCTACCTTTTGGGCCAATTTTCTGAGGTCGATTTTCCTCCCAAATTGCCGGTCCTCTGAAGGTTAACTGTTAGCTTTCTTCATTTCGTTGTTCAGTTTTGAATTCAACCTCCTAGTAGTCGCGATTCTTTTGTTTTCTGACCTTTATTTTTTTCTGACTAACGCTTACCCTGATTCTCTTGTTTCCGCTCTTCATTTGTTTCTTCTGCCTAGCAATTAGAACATTTTTCACGCTGATAGAACTTAGTGATGTGTTACTATCATTTGGTCTTTACCACTATGTGCTTTATAATGTATTTTCTGCTGTATTCGTTGTTTGTGATTCTCTTGTGTCCAATCTTCATTTGTTTCTTCTGCCTAGCGATTAGAACATTTGTCACTCTGATAGAACTTAGTGACGTATTACCATCATTTGGTGTTTACCATTCCTAAGTGCTTCTTAGTGTATTGAATTATTTTCTGCTGTATTCGTTCTTTGTGATTCTCTTGTTTCCAATCTTTATTTGTTTCTTCTGCCTAGCGAACATTTGTCACTCTGATAGAACTTAGTGACAAGTTACCATCATCTGGTGTTTACCAAAAGAATCACGAACAAAGAATACAGCAGAAAATAATACAATACACGTTAGTGTATTGTATTATTTTCTGCTGTATTCTTTGTTCGTGATTCTTTTGTTTTCTTATCTTAATTTGTTGCTTCTGCCTAGCGATTAGAACATGTGTCACTGTGATAAACCTTATTGACGTGTTACCATCATGTGGTGGTTACCATTCCTAAGTGCTTCTAAGTGTAGTATATTATTTGCTGCTGTTTTCGTTGTTCGTGATTCTTTTGTTCATTGGAAAATAACACTGGTTTTACTAATTTGACTAGTAATCCCAACGATTGTGTTTTGTTTTCCTCATTACTTTTTACATCACTTCCGTATTGTAGTTTGTATTGTAGTTTTTCATGTTTTTCTCTGTTTACTTTCTGCCGTTTTGCTGAAATTTTGAATGCTATTGACTCAAATTATCATAATAGTTTGCGTTGATTTTGATTGCAGGAAAGTCTTGTATGTATATATGTATTGTTTTGGTAATTCTTTTATAAATAAGACAGTCATGGAATTGTATCAGTAATTGTCAACAGAAAATTATTCGATGTTTTGTTATTTTTAAGTTCTAAAACTGAAGAGGTGTTAGTCAATTATTTGAAGGACAAGCATCGCCTTTCCTCGACCTTGGAAATTCGAGACAGAATTGGTAAATATTTTTTACCACTTTTCTGTAAAAGGTGGATATCTTCTAGTTTTGAAGAGAACGCTTTTGTCCAGAAAAACAAAAGCTGGTTGGATGCTACATTTTAAGTTTCTCAAGCATCCACTTTGCAACCCCGAAAACCAAAGAACTTTGAAGAATGTTTGAAAAAAACCAAAATAAGAAGGGTTGAATCGTTAAAACAAAATGTGACAAAGCACAATGTTGATGTACTGCAAAGCATGCAAACTTTTGACCAAAAGATCGCAAATGAAATATTAGGAAAAGACGTTTTAAACATACCAAGTTACATAATATCGGATCCACCAGACGTAGAAATAGTATCATCACAAGAAGAAAAATTGATACCGTTCTCTGATGACGAAGCGCTTGCGCTTTTGACTGACTGAAGGTTAACCAAAAGGAAATATGAACTCCTTAGGAAACTTTTTAAGGAGAAAAATGCTGACATCCTGCTACCTTACAATGCGATCACAAATGCTAAAGAACAGTGCTATCTACCCAATTCGGCAATAGAAGTCAGCGATAGAAGTGCTACTCTTGAACTTCAAAAACTATTACAACAACAAACAACAACAGCTAAAGATATCGAACCGCCTGAGGAAAGAAGAAGATTAAAAATGAAAGTGAAGTACGGTTGCGTTGGCACGTCTGGAATAGATACATACCAACATAAATCGGAAAGTTTAATAATTTTAACCTCAAGTCTCTTTAATGTTATTGGTACCTGTTTCCATTACAACAAATGAATTGACAGTCTATCAAAATCCACGACCTTCTTCTTTAAAATTTGGTCTGCCTATTTTATTCCCTTATGAACAAGAGGCGAAGGACAAAATTTTATCTAAGATGGGAAATATTAAAAATCAAATCAAGCGATTAAAGCCTGGAAAAATCATCTTGAATGGAATCACTTATTTTGTCAAATATGAGCTCCTTTGCTCCATACTTGATGGAAAAGTGTGCAAAGTCATCACTGGAACGTCTTCTTCCTCTAATTGCACTGTTTGTGGAGCAAAGCCTTCAGAAATGAACCACTTGAAAGTTGTTCAGACTAAGGAAGAAAATGTGGATTCATTTCAGTATGGATTGCAAAACTTGCATGCATGGATTCGATTGATGGAATGCATCCTCCACATTTCTTACCGATTACCCTTTCAACATTGAGCATGTAAAACAAAGAAGCAAAGAGGAATCGCTGAGGAGAGAAGGAGACACATTCAAAATGAAATTCGCGAACACCTTGGATTAATCGTAGATATGGTTAAACAAGGTTCTGAGGAACAAATGAGGAAAACACGGCTCAGAAGTTTTTCGAAAATTGTGAGATATACCGGGAAGACATCTCCGATTTATATGAATGAGAACGTCCTGCATCTCTTCTCAGTTTCTGCTGATTTCTTCTTACGAAGTTTAAGAACTGATTTCCCGAAAGTTGAAAGACCCTTGCTTCCAGAAGCCCAGGCACTTCTCCTTGATCATAAGTAGAAAGTGATCAAAGACTTAAAGAAAGGCCCCCTAACAAACAAATTTCAGTTGATCATGCTGAAAAAATTTATTATCTGTAAACTGGTCAAATGATGCAGTTGTTTATAAAACTTGTTTAAATAATGAATGATTATTATTTAAAACTACAATATCCATAGTAAATGACCATCAGTGACATGTGCATAGTGTATTCTGCTAAAGAAAAACCAAACACACTTACTGAAAACTGGTTAAATGATGTATTTATTTATTCAATTTGTTTAAATAATGAATGATTGTTATTGAAAAGCACTATATCTATAGTAAATGACTATCAGTGAAATATCCATAGTAAATGACCATCAGTGACATGTGCATAGTGTATTCTGCTAAAGCAAAACCAAACACACATACTGAAAACTGGTTAAATGATGTATTTATTTATTCAATTTGTTTAAATAATGAATGATTGTTATTGAAAAGCACTATATCTATAGTAAATCACTATCAGTGAAATATCCATAGTAAATGACCATCAGTGACATTTGCATAGTGTATTCTGCTAAAGCAAAACCAAACACACATACTGAAAACTAGTTAAATGATGTATTTATTTATTTAATTTGTTTAAATAATAAATGATTGTTATTGAAAAGCACTATATCTATAGTAAATGACTAGCAGTGAAAGATTTATAGTTGATTCTGACAAAAAAATCGTAACACACATACTGAAAAATGGTTAAATGATGCATTTTTTAATTGAATTTGTATAAATAATTAACAATTGTTATTCAAAAGCACAATATCCATAGCGGAAGACTACTGGGGAGAGATTCATAGTTGATTCTGTTGAAGAAACGAAACTTATCTACTGAAAAATGGCGTAGTTAGGCATTTGTTTATTAAATTTGTTTAAATAGTGAATGATTGTTATTGAGAAGAACAATATCTATAGTGAATGAAATCTATAAGTGAAAGAATTATAGTTGATTTTGATGAAAAAATGAAACTTATCTACTGCAACATGGCCGAAATATGTCATAAGCGCATATTTGATCGACCATGTGAATCAAATTGTTGAAAATACAATTGCATGAGTTTCCTCTCTTAGAAAATTTAAACAATTGAAGGAAACTGCCAATTTGATTTCACTTGGTCGCTCATGACGACATTTGCTTACTTATCGTTCCGAAATTTTAAACTCTTCCTAATAAAATCTGTTTTGCTCGACAAGTCCATTTCTGTCGAGCCGTGCCTATTGTCCTTAGGACCGATGCAGCTCTGTTCTCTTCTCTCTTACTCACACGCCTTTCTCTCTCTTCTCTTTCGCACTCGTTGAGCGAACTATCTGTATTAAGTTTCTAAATTTTCTAATTTTCGCCTCTCGCCTCTACGCGCCAAGGTCGATCCTATTTTCTTCTCTTTCTCTCGCACGCCTTTCTCTTTCTTCTCTTTCGCACTCTCTGAGCGAACTTTCTCTATTAAGTTTCTAAATTTTCTAATTTTCGCCTCTCGCCTCTACGCGCCAAGGTCGATCCTATCTTCTTCTCTTTCTCTCGCACGCCTTTCTCTTTCCTCTCACTCGTCATGCTCTTTTTTTTCAATACCCTTTCGTCAGGGCTGGAATCAGGAATTTTCTTGTTTTCTATCTTCGGAATGAGAGGGCCCGCTTATTTCGAGGATGGAGAGCAGAATCTTCACAGAATAAATTCTTGAGGACAAGGTTTTTAATTTAAACAATTTTATTTATTAACTTATTCTCTCCTCGGATTTGATATTTCCACTATTGTTGTATTTTATTTACTTTTTTTCCCCCCTTGTTTTGCTCCATCAAAATTTTTAGGATAAGGTTTTATTTAATATTTGTTTATTTTATTTAGTAGTTAATAATCGTAATTTTAGGTTAAGTTATTTTAATTTTTATTAAACACTTTGACCATTGGGGACGAAATTGAACGATTTTAAGTCCCCGCTCCTGGAAACTTACTCTCTCCCAATGCCCGGATCGATGCTGAGCACTCGTCAGCCGATCGACCTCCAGGGCAGAGCTTTTCTCCCTGCGCTCTGGCAATCAGCCATCGAAAGTGTTTTTTTTGTGTTTTCCCTTTGTCTCCGAAGTATTAAATAAATTAATAGTATTAATTAATAAGTATTAAATAAATAAATCTTCCCTCTTTCCTTTCTGTGTTACGGTTTATGTTCGGGTTTCCCGCGTTCTGTAAACCCTTCCTTGAAGTTGTGGGCTCGTAGTCATCACGATCCGGAGGCTCTGATTTATAATCAGAGACTCCCGTTTCGGATTACGAGGGCAAAGGTCGGGAGCTCCTCGGAGAACCTGGTCGCTTTGCCACACGACTGTAGCGTTGCCACGATCTCAGGGTCCTGTCACGCTACCCTGAAAGGCCGTTCGTGTCGCTCAGTGCCTTATTTAGTTATTTCTCTGTCACCTTTCTGAAGTCGTGGGCTCGTAGTCATCACGATCCGGAGGCTCCGATTTATAATCAGAGACTCCCGTTTCGGACTACGAGGTCAAAGGTCGGGAGCTCCTCGGAGAACCTGATCGCTTTGCCACACGACCGTAGCGTTCCACGATCTCAGGATCCTGGCACGTTACCCTGAAGGCCGTTCGCGGTTCGCGTCCGTCTACCCCCTTTGCCGTGAATCTCACCCCCCCCCCTATATAACACTCCCCACTCAGGAACGTATCAATTGGCGGCCTAAACGTGGGGCTCAAGTGTTAATTTAGCATCTGAGTTGTTTTAACAGAAGTTAAAACGCGATTCCCTCCTTCACCCTGGTTCAAGATCATGATTCACTCTCCGCCCAGCTCTCCACCTCTCCAACGTCGCGGCCCTGGCCGTCTAAATAGTTTGAACGCAAAACTGTATTCGTCCAGGCAGGACGAAAAAGAATCTGTTGGACTTTTTCTCCAACAAAATTATTTGTTGGCTCTCCGTCTTCTACCGGAAGCCACTGAGGAGCAGACGATCAGCCTTCTCCTCGAATCGATCAAGCCATCCATAAAAAAGGTCCTTCGTGCCGCGACTCTCAAGTCCTTCGAAGACCTTTTTGAGCGAGCCGTACAGGCTGAATCCGATGAAGCTGAGGAAAATCCACGCAAGGAATCCTCAATAAAAATTAAATCGGCAGTACCAGCCTCTCAATCCGCCCCCACTCCTTAAGGTGCCCCACTGCTGAACTCGCGTAGTCCTCCAAAATGCCAGTATTATTCCGAGCAACACTGGCACAGAAATTGTCCAGTACTTTCCCAACGCCAATCTGAGTCCACTTTGGAAAACTGGCGAGCTCGAGCGGTCGAGACGCAAGCCTCCCCCGCCCTAGGCGCACCTGGCGCACCCCAATCCTAAATGCTCTCTATGTCGGTCTCAGACACTCCCCTCGAGTCCGTGTTCTTCTCGGAAATCGGGAAGTCATTGCTGAGATGGACACCCTGGCCTCGGAAAATTTTGTCCGAAGCACCGTCCTTACCGAGGCTGAGAACGCAACCCTACAACCCGGGCCACCGTACGCTCCTCTAGCTGACGTCAGAGCGACACTTAAGCTCGTCGGTACCACTAACCTCTCCCCGGAAATAGAGGGTACGCCTGACCCTGATATTTTTCAGATTAGTCCCGAGTTACGCGGTGAGATAATTTTAGGACGCCCCTGGCTTAAACGGCATCATGTCATCCACGATCACGTGTCGGATTGTCTTTTCGTCGGGGCCAGCGGTCGGCAAAGAGTTTATCTTGGCCAAATTTCGGACCCTTATGAGTCTCCTACTGAAATTTCGGAAGTCCAAGTGGAACACAATTTTACACCAAGCTTCATAGAACCGTTTCTCAGTCTCATTCGTGACCACGCGTCTACCTTTCATAACGGTGGGCGTTTGAAACAAACTCTTGCGGCCGTCGAACATGAAATTTGTTTGTCGGATCCTAGGCCTTTTCGCGAACCACCTCGCTGTTATTTCGAAGAAAAATGAATATACATCGTCGAACAGGTGCGAGAAATGTTGAGAGACAACATTATCGAACCTACAACGTCCCTCTTTAGCTCTGCAGTCGTTATCGCAGGAAAGAAATACGGAGACTATCGCTTCTCCGTCGACTATCGTCGTTTGAATGACCAGACCGTTGACGCAGCCCAATGTCTCCTCCGTATCCACGAGACCTTAAAAGACCTCGGAAACGCGAAAATTTTCTCTACCCTCGATTTGAAGAGTGGGTACTGGTAGATCCCCATGGCTCCGGATTCGCGACCGCCTGTTCAACTCCTGGGGGAGGTCAGTACTCCTTTCGGGTACTGACGATATGACGTCAAATCCGGGGCATTGAGGCCAAAGGGCATGCCCTTTGGCCTCAAAAATGCCCCCGGATCTTTCCAAAATCTTATGCGGCAGACCCTTGCGGAACAATGGGGCGTTTTCGTAATTGCCTACCTCGACGATATAATCGTATATTCGTCCACCAGGGAAGAGCACTTGCAACACCTCTCACTAGTTCTCGAGCGTTTTGGAATTTTCGGACTAACGATTTCGCCTAAGAAATGTAGTTTTGGCCAAACTACTCTTCCGTACCTTGGACATGTTATCGGTATTGAGGGTAACACGGCTCAGACGGTTCATATCAAAGCCATCCGTAATTTCAAAATTCCCCGTACTCGAAAGGAATTACGTTCCTTTATCGGTACCTGCAATTGGGTAAAGGAATATATTCCGAAGTCTTCAGAAATTTTATCTCCTCTTACCGATTTGTTGTCCCCAAAACGACCGTATAAATGGACGGCCGAAATACAGAAAAGTTTCGAA
>JBAGKK010526301.1:0-12868 GCA_037177015.1 Euceroptres primus
CTAATGTCAATAGCTATCGATCGAATCAACTGGAGCCATAAAAATAAAAAATCTCACTTTTCTGAACAGGCCTAATATATATGTATAAGATCATTTTCTAATTCACTTATAATAGAGAATCACTTATTAATAGAGATCTTAATGGCAAACTTGATTTCCTAAAATGCATTTGTTTCATTCTGAGTACTTTAATTTATTATACTACTCTTACTTCTTTTATTTTGTGAGACTTTTTATGGTTTATTGTATTTTTATTTTTTGATACTCTTTCATGGTTTATTGTACTTTAACTTTTTGATATACTTTTAGTGACAAATATTCTTATTGTTAGAGAGGATCAGTTTATACAAAGAGCTTTGTCTAG
Source organism: Euceroptres primus (assembly GCA_037177015.1). NCBI lineage: Eukaryota > Metazoa > Arthropoda > Insecta > Hymenoptera > Figitidae > Euceroptres > Euceroptres primus. Next base: position 365 of record JBAGKK010526301.1, read on the forward strand.
TATTTCGTGGTAATCTCTCTAGAGTTTGTACAGGCACGTGTAGGGGAGTCTGAAGAATGGTGCAAACGCAATCCATCAATATGAAAAGCTAATGATGTGTTATCAGCACTTTCAAGTGGGAATATTCAAGTGCATCTGCGTGGGTTTTCGATCTTGAACTTCGCAAAAGTACACCTCAAAGATCTCAAGGACATTAAAACAGTTTTACATTTGTAATCATCTTGACAGATCATTTCATCAAACAGTGGCAAGATTAATAGGACGTGATAAAATATTCATCTCGGAGCTTAACCCGAGTAAAGAGATCACATTTTCTTCTGAAAATAAATCTAAAAAGTAATTTTTAACACAAGATTAATTGTGAATGATATCTTCTGATTGAATAAATTCCAGCGGTTTGTAACTATAATAAATTCCAAGTTTTGTAACTTTTCAATTCTAAATAAAAATTAATTTAAATTCTGATTTTTGGACATTGATTTCTTAATTATTGAGAGATAAATTACATGTTCTACGAAAAAAATCGACCAAAACGATGTCAAGTATCGATCGTTGGCATGTATTGATTTTTCTAAGGTTAGAGACTGCTGCACGAAGGGCCTGACAGTCAGTTGTTGGCTCGCATTGTCGAGCCATGGCATCGGTTGTAATAATACCTGTACTGAATTCTCCTTCTGTTAGAGGCTTTAGTATTATTCGAGGACAGAAAAAAATTCGAGTTCTCAAGTCACACAAAGTAATTCAAGTCAAGAGGAAAGTTAAACCTGTGAGTAGAGAAGAGATAGAGAAATATTAAAATTTATACCGAAATTCCTCTAAAAGTCAAAATCACCCGAAAAAGTACTGATTTTTGATTGTATCGATTTGGAAACTTTTGAAAAGGACATGTTTTGCCCTTTTTCCTTTTTGGAGTAGTTTTCTTATTTTGCAAATATGTCTAGAACAACAAAAGATGTAAAAGAACGTCGAAACAACGTTTTTGTAGAGTTCTTAAAATTTATCTTTAGGGGATGAGAAATTAGACTTCTCTTGGCTGGATTTGAATTATTTTTCAAGGAAATCAATTTAGGGTGGATTCAAAAACACAAATTTCGGAAATTGAAAACGCCTGCACTGAAAAATTTCCTTTTAGGATGTAAAATTTGAAATGAATCGATTAATATCCTGAGGTTAGGCGGAGCCGAAATAGGATTACAAAATTTTTAAATTGCAGAGTTTTGGAAAAATCGTGTTTTTGATTATTATTAAAATAGTGAATTTTTTTTTTCTTAGTCTGTATCATATGTCTAATTTTTGCGAATTTTTTCAGATTTTTTATTTGAGTTTATATAGGAGAAAATCTATTTTCTATGAAGCCCTGAAAATTAAAAAGAATATAGAAGGTCTAAAAATGATAAATAATTTTTTTTCTGCACATGAAAACTTCTTCAGGTTGAGAAGATCATATGATTAAAAACTTTAAAAACTAAAATGTATAATGAATGTTTGAAATTTAAATTTTTTCATTAAATTAATATTATGTCGGTCTTTTTAAAAACATTAAAAACTAAAATGTATAATGAATGTTTGAAATTTAAATTTTTTCCTTGAATTAATATTATGTCGGTCTTGAATGAATTCCAAGTGTTTTTTTAAAAATAAAATTCTGATAGAAAAAGTTCCCTAATAGTTTTACAACAAATAACATCCGTGTACATATTCATTAACCAATACAATTTTTTTTAAGTATAAGGGAACTTTTTCCACCAGAATTTTAATTAAAAAAAACACTTAGAATTCATTCAAGATCGACATAATATCAATTTATTGAAAAAATTTAAATTTCAAAAATGCATTATCCCACCATTTTTAATGATATGATCTTCTCAATTTTTTGGAACCTGAGGAAGTTTTGATATGCTCAAAAAAAATTACTTATCATTTTTAGAGCTTTTAATTTTTTTTTAATTTTCAGGGATTCATAAAAAATAGGTATTCTCTTATATAAATTCAAATAAAAAATCTAAAAAAAATTACAACAATTAGGTATATGATGCAGATTAAGAAAAAAAATAACATGATTGATTTTCCGAAAATTCAGCAATTTAAGAATTTTTTAATTCTATTTTAGCTCCGTCCAACCTCAAGATATTAATAGATTTATTTCAAATTTTACAGAAGTTATAAAGGACCTAAAAGGAAACTTTTCAGTTTTAAGGCGTTTTCAATTTCTAAAATTTGTGTTTTTCGATCTACGCTAGAAATCTTATCATCTAGGAATAATTTGAAATGGAAATATAAGCAAAAAAATTATTTTACATGACACCTAAACTGAAAATTTAGCAGTAGTAGTTTTAACCCTAGGGTTGAAACTTCTACTTTCACTCCGCTGTAAAGGCATCGAAAGTCGAATTTTCAGCTTAGATGTTATAAGAAATAACTTTTTGCTTATATTTCTAGTTCAAATTATTCCTATACGATATGATTTCTAAGATGGATCGAAAAACACAAATCTTGGAATTCGTAAACGCCTTAGTTCTGAAAAGTTTCCTTTTAGGCGTCTCACAGCTCGAAAAATTTTTAAATTGCTGAGTTTTCGAGAAAGCATAAATGTTAATTTTTTTTCTTAATCTAATGATGCCTAATTTTTGCGAATTTTTTCAGATTTTTCATTTGAGTTTTTATAGGAGAAAATTTATTTTTATGAAGCTCTAAAAATTAAAAAAAAAATTTAGAAGCTCTAAAATTTTTTTTTAATTTTCAGGGCATCATAAAAAATAGGTTTTCTCCTAAACAAGCTCAAATACAATAAAGAGTATAAAAAAATTCACAAAAATTAGGCATATTATACAGATAAAGGAAAAAAATTACCATTTATGCTTTCTCGAAATCTCAGCAATTTAAAAATTTTTTAATTATATATTGATTCCGCCCAACCTCAGGATATTAATAGATTTATTTTAAATTTTACATAAGTTATTAGGGACCTAAAAGGAAACGTTTCAGATCTAAGGCGTTTTCAATTTCCAAAATTTGTGATTTCCAATCTACCATAGAAATCATATTACCTAGGAATAATTTGAAATGTAAATATAAGCAAAAAAATTAGTTTTCATAACACCTAAATTAAATATTCGACTTTCGATGCCTGTACAACGGAGCGAAAGTAGGAGTTTCAACCCTAGGATTGAAACTGCTACTTTCGCCACGCTGTAGAGACATCGAAAGTCGAATTTTTAGTTTAGGTGTTATGAAAAATAATTTTTTTCAGAGTTTCTACATTTTTTGAATTTTCAGGGCTTCATAAAAAATAGGTTTTCTACTATATAAATGCAAATAAAAAAACTGAAAAAATTTACAAAAATTAGGCATATTATGGAGATTCAGAAAAAAATTAACATTTATGCTTTCTCGAAAACTCAGCAATTTAAAAATTTTTTAAATTCTATTTCGGTTCTGCCCAACCTCAGGATATTAATATATTCATTTCAAATTTTACACAAGTTATGAGGGACCTAAAAGGAAACTTTTCAGATCTAAGGCGTTTACAATTTACAATTTACAATTTACCTAGAAATCCTGTCGCCTAGAAATAATTTGAAATGGAAATATAAGCAAAAAAATAATTTTTCATAACACCTAAATTAAATATTCGACTTTCGATGCCTGTACAGTGGAGCGAAAGTAGGAGTTTCAACCCTAGGGTTGAAACTGCTACTTTCGCCACTCTGTAGAGGCATCGAAAGTCGAATTTTTAATTTAGGTGTTATGAAAAATTATTTTTTCTAACACCTAAACTGAAAATTCGACCTCTACAGCGGAGCGAAAATAACGGTTTTGAACCCTAGGGTTGAAACTGCTACTTTCGCCCCGCTGTACAGGCATCGAGTCGAATTTTTAATTTAGATGTTATGAAAAATTGTATGCGTGACTTGGGGAGAAACAACGTTGTATTATACCCCCCTTCGCCCGGGCAGCTAACTTCACACTCGTTAAAATCGTTGCCTTTCTCCCCTAGTCACGCGATATACTAATTTTGTTGGTAATTACTGGAAGAATAATGATTCTTTATTATGTACGTAAACAATGCCGAAAAATGGATTTCCAAAAATCTAAACTCAAGAAAATATTTGGTTGAATTAATCAAATTTTAATGGGTTTAATCATAGGATTTAGTTATTATACGGACAACTAAATATTTGGTTGAGTCAACCAAAAGGTTCAGTTGATGCAACGAAAAATAAAACATTTGGTTGACTCAATAAAAATTTGGTTCCCCTGACCAAAAGTTTTGTTTGAATCAATTAAACGATTTGGTCAATCAACAAAATTTTTTTTCGGAGTGTACGTGGCTAAAGGATTTTTTTCTTCTTTATCAAATTTTTTCTTTTACACCTCATTTAAGTTTAGGGGTAGAAAAGAGTGAAATTCATAGTTTGCTAGACGATGAAGTTTCTTTTCTGCTTTTCCAAATTAAACTGTTTTTCCTAATATTCTTTGTTCACTTCTATTATTATATTGGTACCACGTGCCTTGAGTTTAATTTCATTTCAGAATTGCAATAAATTTGTAAATAGTTTTAAGAGGATCCATTTTAGGATCAAAATGTTGCCCTGAATTAAAAATCATTGGATTTTATTTAAACTGACTCATCTGCAAGTTTATTTAATTACATGAATCTGGAAAGGTCCAAACTATGTTGTACGATTAAATGTAAAATTTTAATTTTTCCTTGCCTGATTGCATGCACGTACCATTTTCTTGTGATAGTTTCAATGCAACCAGTTTAGTGCATGCGCGTTCGGATTAATACAATTTCATGACGTATGGATGAAATGCTACCACGAGGATTCTTCAACGTAGTCTTCTTCGGACGGTCCATCTATTCCTGGCAGTGCAGAACTTGACTTCGTTACGCAGATGTCTTGTTCTCTCGTGTCTTATTGATTGTTTCCAATTCCAACCTGTTTTCTTTCCTTCAACCATCGTCATCAGTTAATCTCTGCCCCAAGAACAATGAAAATAATCCTGATTGGTGCGGAACCCACAAACTTTTTCTCATATCTCAGTGTTATCCAGACTCTCATGTGCAATCAAATCTTACTAAACGTGATTCTCAAAGCGCATAATATCAATTTATTGCTACATCGAATCTTGCATATGAAATATTTTTTATTTGAGAATAAGAGATAAAAACACTTTTTAGTGATTTAAATAGGAAAAGGCGTCACGAGGATAAAAAATTTCTAACCGGGATGAATTACCATATTTGCAGGTTTGAAGTCTCAACCTGTTGGACTAACATTGACACAGTTACCATAACATTGAAACCTCCGCCAAAAGGTAGCAGCTATTTCCGAATTTAGTAATAAATCATTGGAAAAGCGTATCAGCCAGGCTTAAAGCTTTGTTTGTAACGTACAAAAAAATAAAATCGGAAAATTGGGTTACCTACCTTATTTCTTGGGATGCAAGAAAGCTGTCTTATCTCAAACTAAAAATTGGCAAGTTGTCAGTGTTGGTTTAAAAATGAAACGGTCTGTGAGGTAAAAGATATACTCAAACCACGAAATTGAATGAGTCAAATTCAATATCGAAAGTATAGTTAAATAAACGTTAAAGGTATCTTATTCTTAGATTCTTGAGAGTGAAATAAATCGCGTTCATGTTAGGTGAAAGAATTTATTTTATTTTATTTTGAATAAGAAGAGATGTTTGAAATTCTTCTTTCATGAGAGAGCCCATTCAATTCATACTTTCATCGTTTGAGTTTCGCAGGATGAATGAAGTGCGAGTGGGCAGGTGCAGAAATAGGTGGCTCAAAATTGCATAACGATAAATGCAAAATGTAAACTGCAGATGTGAAAAAATGAAATTGGTGAGGCATGCTTGGAATGTATCACGTGCTTAGTGTGACTTGATGGTCAATGAGCTAATTGTCATCGTATCAACTTTCATTGAATGCAATTGTTCAAACGTATGTACGCCTACCGTTTGCACTTGATTCGTGGGTCAGTTTAAACGGGATGCGGCCCAGATGTTCCAGATCCAGATATACCTTTATCTCGTTTGTTAGGACACCTTCATTCCAATGTCATTCCACAAACACACTTTTATAAATGAAAAAATAACAGTTAAACCACTATTTTCTCTAAAAAATGAGTGCAAGTTATTTTGTAATTCATTCTAAAAAGGAAAATAATTTGGCACACTAGAGCTGCAATTAAATGTAAAAACATTTAGGGCTATTTCAATACTTTGTAAATGTAAAAACATTTAGCTATTTCAATACTTCAGTAACATAATATATGTAAAAACAATAAAAGTAATAATATGTAATAACAATAAAAATTTATAGTGTTTCATAAATGAGATAACATTTTTATAATGTTGGGATCTTGTTTTTGAACAACATGCTCGGATTTACTTTAAAAATAATTTGATCTAAAATCATGAAACAATAGTACATAATAATCCGAGTGATGCAATTTTATCGATGAAGACTTCCATGATTGAACAAAAATGTTGATACACTTTATGTAACCATCAACACGTGTGGGGATAAACAAAAATTAACGAAGATTGCAATTCCTGAAACTGAATTCCTGAACTCGGAAATTATTAATAAAAGATTTCAAGAAAATATTAATATTTCTGTGTCGAACTGACTATTGAATATTTTAAAATTCTTTCCTCTGCTTTTAAATGGTCTGAGAAACCCAATGGTGGTAATTATTTTTGACCTTTGAAAATTCGGACTTGGGCCAGTCGAATTTTTCTTCTTTGAGTGACGAACTACCCATTCTATTTTAAGAAGGGCTTCTCACATTCTTAAAGCCCACTTCGATTGACGTTTCAAGTATTCGGAAGTTGTTTAAACATAGGGTGAAATTACGTAGGTCTGCCAATTGGATTAGATAAGAAGAGCTTCGAGAAATTCTGAAAAATCATTTTCATTTCAGGAAATTTTCAACCGGAACATTAAAATAAAATTCAAACCACTAATAATAGATCATTTACAGTAATTTAATGACATTGTTTTACTTTTTGATTTTTTTTGAAATGCAAGACTTTTATGTGAATAAAATTTTTTTTTCCGTATCTTCTATCATCTTCACGATTCAATATAGCAAGATTACTATGAAAATTCCTGATACTATTTTTTTGAAAAGAAATTAATAAACAAATTTAGTTTCAATAAATAAACAAATTTAGTGTCAATAAATAAACAATTTTGCCAATAAATAAACAAAATTAACAATTTAAATAAACGTATTACCTATCACATGATATTATAAAAAGGAACATAAAACTCAAGCATTTTATTAATCATTTGATCCCAATTAGTTCGAAACCCTTAAAAGTATCAATGTGTATAAATTACAAAATGGCATAAAAAATGATAAGTGAGATCAGTACTAATTGCTCTCATCACAATTTGATTCCATTTTTATCATCGTTTGACTTTTCTTTCTTTCCACCGACATCTTCGATGACATATGCATGATATTGAATATGTTGAAAGTATTGGTGGAAGAGGTCGTGGTCAGTTGCTCCGAAGTTCATCGTTGTCATTCCCGTCCAAAAAGTGACCAACAAGGGGCCTTTTTTTAGAAGCGACAAATAATCACAATCGTCTTTTATTTATTACAAAGAAAATTTCTTTGTGATAAATCTTTCTTTCTTCTTTCACAAGAAAGTGTATAAATAAACAATTCTTTATTTTTATTTCGAGATAAACTATGTTTGTATTCCAAAAGATGCCCTGGTACTTTTATTACTTGATAAAAAACTATGAAAAATATATTAAATTTAGTACAATAATTACAATTAGTACAATAATAAACAATTTTTAACTGAAACTGTAAACTAATTTAAGAAACATTTTTCAATTAATAATGAATTTTAAAATGTAGTTTCGATTTAAATTTAAAGGACGCAATTTAATCGTGGAAAAATGTTTAAGGACGTTTCGTGGTTTATAAGAGTTGTATATAATTTATATGTTTTCTGAATCGTTTTGTCTGTGTGGGGGTTTAGAATGGTGTTAATACAGGCCTGTCGTTGTCCGATGGGCATGAAAAGTGCCGGTAAAGTTGCTTTTCCACAGAGAATAACGATTAGTATGCTCGCGATTAAGATAGAGAGTGATGCAATTTTTGAAATGAGTACGGATTGGTCAAAGTTGAATTTCTCAGTGCTTTACAAAGTCTCTTGTGTTTTAGAATCTTTTTGATGTTTTCGGGCAGTAAATATTACGAACAGAGTTCAATCGCTTTAAACACGTGCTCGCTTTCTAAAGAGAGAGAAATTGGAACTTTGTCACTTCGTTATGACATATTGATAGTAATTTATTGCTCTGAAAAATACCGAGATTTCCGATAGTTTATATTTTACCAGATTATTCTCATCACGCCTTTTGTCAATAGTGAATGCAGTTTAGAAAAATGATTTATTAAAGAAAATCCGCCTAAAAAAATTCGAGTAAAAAATTCTTTTGTCTAAAGTGATTTTCTAATGAAACGATAAAGTGTTACTGAAATTTTTTCAATAATAATAATGTGATAAAGATATTTGTGCAACAATTTAAACACAAATTTCAAATGGATTTTAGCAGAACTTTTATGATTAATAATAGTGATATAGACGTGAAGAAAAATTGTGTGATATAGTAAAAATGCGCACAAAGTGTGAGAGAAATTGGATAAAGAAATTATCCTGGATATCGTCAGTTTTGTTGATTTTTGTGTAGCTTAGATGGTTTCTAAGAAAGTGAAAATGGTTAGACCAAGTGCACTCGCGGGGGTTGAAATCCTCAATTACCATAATAAAAAAATGAATACGTTCCGAGGGGTTCCTAAGGCAGAACTCGAACGCAGAACTCATGCTCTTCTGCAGGCAATGACGGTGAGTTTTCTCGAATTTTGAAAGAAATAAGGAAAGAAGAATTATACACAACGACTTTTTTATATGATAAGTTATTCTCAGACTTTGAACTACAGTCGAGTTTCCATAGTTGCACTAAGGCGGGTATCAAACTTTCATTTAAAAAATAATTCTTTGTTCATAATAAAAAAATACTGCTATACTGCTAAGGTATATTATTTTTTATAAGATATTAAGAATTCACATTTCTAAATAAACCATTTTATGCAAAGAGAAATTAATTTTTGCAAAAACTGCTTCAAACCTGAGATGGAAATTGTCTAAATTCCATTTTCCAGCTCTTTAGAGGCAGGCAATATACCAATGAAAAAAAGGGAGAAAAAGACGTGGAAAACGTAAAACTGTAAACTGTAGCGTAAACCTTAATTTTTCTTTGCATAAAATGATTTATTGAGAATATCTTAATATCTTATAAAAATATAAAAAATAGAGACATATTGAAAATATTCTTAATATCTTATAAAAATGTAAAAAAAAAATAGACATTAAGCCCCAGACTTTGGTATTGTTCACGGAATGAATTTTCGAGAAAAACGGTTCATAGTCGCCCAGAAAAGTATATTATTATTTTTGAAATTAACTTTTTCTGTTTCCTTATTTTTCTACTTCTGTATTGGTATTTATTTAATTTGTATTCGCATTATTTTATTGAATGATAATATGAAGTAAACAAAATAATTGTGGGGAAGAAATAGAATAATAAAATAGTTAAAAATTTATTTAATTAGTACCTTAAAAAGTGAACAAGAAAATTTCGGTGTTATTTTTATTAGAAACGTTGTTCTTTAATATTATTCTTATCGTTTATTTTCAAAATTATCTTTATTTTTTCCCTTTTGATTTTCCTATTTCTGAAGTAGAAAATTGCACTGGTAATGAAATCCCAGTCTTGGAATAGGTACAAACAGTTTATTTTACCCGGCAATAAATTATCGAGTTATAATTAACCACTTGCGATTCGAAAACCCCAGAATAGTTTGTAATTGGTATACGCACTTGACATAGAAAAGAGGATGGGCCAAGAATCACAGAAAACGGGATTCTGCAAACATTGCATCCAATCTTACTCATTTTTGTTAATCTTGATTTATTATTCGTTTCACGCTTAGTATTAAATTTATAATAATCGATTATTATAATTTTTTCTATAATGTTTATAAATTCTATAAGTTTATAAGTTCTATAAATCTTTCGATTTCAGATAGAGGAACTTTATTCTGCGTTGGTATTCATGACACAACACCAAATTGGGCATGACGTGACCCATGAGTGTGGACAGGAAGCATTGCTCTGTCATTTACAGCAGGCATTTAAAGTTGACAATGAGACCCATGAACGAGTTTTGGAGGAAACCCGAAACATGGAGGTAAATATAATATATTTTAAAAATAATAACAATATTAATAAATAATATCATTAATAAATAATACCATTTCCAAATCAAGCATCATTTTGACTTATTAAATTCTAATTTTATTGCACTTTTGAAAATTTCTTTATGGTCATTTTTAGGCTCCGGAAGTGCATCTTAACGTGGAGGTAATAGAGGCAAAAGAACTCGTTTCTAAAGATGCAAATGGCTTGAGTGACCCTTTTTGTGCCCTTTATCTCGAGTCTGCTCCAACTCGCAGATATAACACTGCCGTTAAGACTGAAACTCTCTCCCCTACGTGGGAAGAACATTTCCAATTGTAAGTTAAAGAATAAAAATAAAAATAATCATTTTCTATAACTTTAGTTACGAAATTATATTTTTTTAAGACTTAGGTTATTCGTCTTTGTATAAACATTTGCACTTGTGCTTCTTACGATGTAAATAGTGAAGCTCATGAACTATTTTTGAAAAGGGGCCACAATAATATTATTCGCTCGACAATATTAGACATTTTATAGTCAATAAATAAAGAAATTATGTTTAATTTTAATTCATAGACCTGTGGAGGATGCTGAAAATGATGTTCTGGCCCTGGAAGTATGGTAAATATTTTACCCAAAATTTAAAAAGAAAAGTAAATTTAAAAGCATGATGAAATTTCGTTAAACAAAAGACCTTTTTAATTTTTAATTATAGGGATTTTGACGCCGCAGAAACAGTGCCAGAAAAAATGAACAAAGTCAAGGACGTGAAGGGTGTACGTGGATTAATGAAACTCGCCAAGGAAATTGCAGTGACCGCAACAACTGGCAATCATGATAATGAGTTCATTGGACGAACGCGAATACCATTGAAGGTAATAAATTTTGGATTAACTCGAATTCGAATCAACCGCTGTATTTATATTTCTCGTGTTTACCCCAGTTGCCAAAACTTCTCGTCGCGACTACTATTTCGAAATTAGAGTAGGTCAATGCTTCCATTTACAAAGCAGAAAATATTTATTTTTAGTTTATTTGAAAAAATGTATGGTCATTATTTTTGAAATTGCATAACTATGCAATCCAAATCCTTCAATTTTAAGTAACCGTTTTTCTAGGACCTAGTAGCTCTTAAGAAAAAAAATTAAAACAAATAATAATTATTAAAAATTAGTAAGGAAAAAGCTCGTAAGAACTTACGCATAATGGTCCCAAATGGTTTACTGTTCATAATCAACCACAGCTCGTATTTCTTAACCAATTTTTATTTTTACATTCTCATCAGAGAAAATATTAGATTTGTGTAAAAGTTGAGTCCTCCCCGGTTTTTGTTAAATGTCCACGTTTTGAGACCTCCTGAACCCAAAAAACTGGTTTTCGCGAATCTGTTTGTCTGTAGATTTTTTCTTGTTAGCACGATAACTTTCTAAAGAATTGACAGATTGGATTGGCCTTTGGTATACTCTTTTAGTGTCCTAAAATGAAGGTCAAGTTGGTTAGCCAGCCATGTTGAATAAAAATTCAAAAAATTACAGCATTTTGAAAATTTTTGAAACCACTTTTTTTGCAGTTTGCAAATTCTATGTAGGGATATTCATAGTACTTAGAAAGAAGAAAATTTATCCTTATGACATTTTTCGATAAAATGAAAATTATCAGACTTATGGCATTTTCAAAATTCAAAAAATCAAAAGAAAATAAAGATTTTAAGCCAAATAACGCACGATATGAAAAAAAGTCAAAGAAAGGAAAACATTGCTTTTTGAAAGCTCTACAATATTGGCGCAACAATTTTTTGAATTTATAAAAAAATCGAAAATTCAAATTTTCCCGACAAAAAACGTGAGATATGAAAAAATATTTAACGGAAAAATTATTGGTCTTAAATAGATCTACAAATCTTCTGTTGGCCATTTTCTGATAGGATAAGTAATTTTTGTTTTAATCTTAAAAATTTTGTTCAAAAAATTAAAAATTCAATTTTCCCGCCAAAAAACATGAGATATGAGAAAATCTTACCAAAAAAATGATTGGCCTTTAAAAGATCTACCAATTTTCGAGTAACGGTTTTTTGATTGGATGAATAATTTTCGTTTTAATTGTGAAAAATGCTGTTAAAAACCTAAAAACTAATTTTTCTTCACCATGAACGGTTTTAGTTTTATGCATCGAAAAACGCTTTTCGAAAATTAAATAAACCATTTACAATTTCTCCTCTCAAAA
>JBAGKK010526312.1:0-31866 GCA_037177015.1 Euceroptres primus
AAAAAGAATTACATCAATATATATAAAATAGAAGTAGCTCAAAACATTTGCAAAAATAGCCTTTTTTCGGGCATCTAAAGTGAGATGATCCCTTAAGTGAATAATCTGACAAAAATCGTAATTTACGGTTTAAAATTTTGTTTCCTAAAACTGTTTCAAATTATTGTGAAAGAGATTTTTAGTTACAAAGCTTTTAAGAAATTAACAATAATTATTGTTATATTATTAACAATTTTTTGGGTAATATACTTAAATTTGTGGTTTTTTCAGATTCGGATTTCCCTTAATCTCCTGCATTCTTTCAGATATTCTTAAAAATGATGTGTTTAATTATATTTGTTAAAAAACACTAATTATAATTTTTATAAACAAACAGAAAATGTTTGTATTTTAGTGTAGAAAAAAATTGTTTTTGATTCTGCAATCGCTTTATAGTGTCTTGGAAGTGACAGTCATAAAACTTAATGAAATTACGTCAAAATTTTCCATTTGTTTATCGCGTTTGTCAAAAAAATTATAATGGTGATATTTTAACAAATACAATTACATATTTTTTTACATTTTTAATAATATCTGTAGCCACTAAAGTAGTTACGGAAAATTCGAATCTGAAAAAACGCAAATTGAAGTTAATTGCCAGAAAAATTGTTTATATCAATAGATATTGTTAATTTGTCTTCAGTTTTGTGACTAGCGACCACTCTAGATGCATCATAAAGTAGTTGCAGAACAAAAAACAATTTTTTTAACGCGAAAATGAAAATTTTCGAAAAAAAAATATTTTTTAGTTCTGCCACTGCTTTATGGTGCACTGATAAAATTTTCATTTTCGTATAGAAAAAAATTGCTTTTTGTTCTGCAACTGCTTTATGGTGCGTTGAGAGTGGCCTCTAGTCACAAAACTTATTTCCAATTTTTTTATCGTATTTGTTTATTAAAATTATAATTGTTGTATTTTAACAAATATAATTAAATAAATATCATTTTTAATAATATTTGTAGCAATTCAAGAGATTAAGGGAAATCCGAGTCTGGAAAAAACGACAATTTGTCCGGAAAATTGTTTATTACAATGCTTATTGTTAATTTCTTAAAGGTTTTGTGATCATAAATCCATTTTTCGCCAATATTGTCCAAAAAATTGTTTATTACAATGGTTATTGTTTATTTCTTAAAGGTTTTTGTGAACATAAGTCACTTCAAAAATAATTTAAAACAGTTTTATTAATGAAGAAATGTTATAGCTTACATTACGATTTTTGGTAAAGTGTTCACTTAATTTTTTCATAACAATGAAATGGATTACCAACAAATTATCTGCATTCTTTTAGTTCCCCTGAGTTAATTTAAGACATTTCGCAATATAGTTACGTCGTTTTTAAAGAATAAAAATTATTTTATGAAAAGCGGAATTTTTTCATATTTTGTTTATAAATATAATTCATAAACAAAAAGAAGTTTAAAAAACCATGAACATTGTTCTCTTCAGAATTTATTGCTCTTTAATTTGAAAAAGAAAAACTTGAATCGGACAAAAATTGTATTTGTATTTGTATTTATTTCCAGAAATTTCCTAGGGCTGATTATCCCACTAAGGAACAGAGTATACACAATAAAATATATAATTACCAGCACAGATCGATGAATGTTAAATTTATGATAGAATTAATGCTAGAGTTGATAAGGATAAATAAAAAAAATAAGCTAAAATAAAATATAAAGCTGGTAGTCTAGGCTCTTGTAAGCTGTAGACTTTTTTGAACGAAAAAAGAACGTAGTGGTACTGTGGTATTCCACAATTGCTCTTAAAAATTAATAAGAGACTATTAAGGAGTATATAATAAATTGTTTGTAAAGTTTGTAAATTTTTTTTCAAATTAATATATTGCTGTTCACTTACAAAAACATATCTCTTGCTTTTTATTTTAACCAATGCCCATCTGTTTAAAATTTTTTTAAACTGGAGGGGTGTGCGGGTAATGTTTAAAGTAACTTTTTAAAGAACTTAAGTTCTTCTTCTAGTAGCTTTAACTGTAGAGAAATCTACTTCTTCCTGTAGTACCTTTATCTGCTTTAACTGTAACTTTAACGGTATACTTTTTTAAAAAAGGAACTGTAACTGTAACTAATAACATTTTATTACAAAGTAACGCAACTGTAACTCGTTACTTTTTAAAAAGTAACTTACCCAATACTGCGTACGTTTTACCTAACATTTAATTATTTAATTTATTGATTATAATTTACATAATTTGACTTGATTAATTGTACATTTTCCAGGGAATATAATGTGCTGGGAAAAAATATCGTTTGGAATTTTAATACAGATGTTACCTGAGAATCCAACAATCTTTAAAAATTAAATGACAAATTGGACTTGTCATTTAATAACTTGTTCTCTCATGTGAAGCAGGAAAAATCTCTTCGTCCTCCACAGAAATATCCTTAATCGCGTTTTCCGTACAATTGATTGGTTTAGTGCCAATCCACTGAATCCTACTGTTAAGTCATGCAGATGCAAAATCTGCCTCCGGTACAGTCAAAGTTGAGTCTCTCGCTTGGGTTTTTACCCGCAAATTTTGCAACCCGCGAAAATCGCGTGGAACGTGGATGCATTCCAAGCGAGCCGGAAAGTTTTTTACCGAATTTTTTTCGTAGAGTTTTGTAGAGCAGTGGAAACGGTTTTAAGCGGTGGTCGATGATGAGCTTAAAAGTTCCGACGGAAATCAAACCGCAGCTTACACCCTTTTCGCTTTGGGGTGAATTGGAAAGGCTGAGTTGGCGATAAAGGAATGAGAAAATTAAAAGGGGCGGAGGAAAAGTCATCGTCAAGACTGGTTGAATTATTCCAATTATCGTTTGTAGACCGCCTTTCGCTTCTGAGTTAGATTCAATATCCTAGCCTGTTTCAGATGAAAACCCACTCTTTTCATTTCCATGCTCCACCTCATTTCCAGCCCTTAGCATTCACGTTGCTGAGTAAACCGCGACCGATGCAAAACTTAGCGACAATTGGTACTGCAGCTAATTTGGAATCGTGGATATGGAAATGATTCATGACTTGAGGCGTTTTGAATTTCATTTTTGTAGTTTATAAATAGAATTTAAAAAATAACGACAGTATTTATACTTGGAAACTTAAAAGAAACCTTAAGGAATCTGACACTGATATTAAAAAATTTAATATCTAGATATTACCATTCAATATCCATATAGTACGTTTTAATATCCATTTTTCTCAGTGGTTAATCTTTAGAGGTTTCCAATTGACATTAAAGTAAGATATTAGTATAAAATATTGAATTATAAATATATTAGCGAACATTTTCCCAACGGTTTTTGTAACCAAAGATTATTTTTCCGTTTACTGCAAAAAGTTGAGTTTCTTTTATATTGGTCCTCTTTTTGTATAAGTATTAATTAAATATTCATAGTATTATATTATAGTATAATTATAACATAGTATATTATTTAAATATACATAGTATATTATTAATTAAATATTCATTAAAAATCAAAGAAAATGAATACTTTTATAGAAATATCAGTGTATGGAAAATGATAAAAATATTCATTTTCTTTGATTTTCCTTTCTTTGATTCTCCCTTCCTTGATTTTCCTTAAAACCCTAAAAATTAATATTTTTATTGAAAAATCAGTAACTTTTGATGGAAAATTACAATTTTGTAAAATGTTAGGCTATGTTAGGGTTTTTCAAGGAAAATAAATATTTTGATAGAAATATCAGTACCGGTACTGATATTTCTATAAAAGTATTCATTTTCCTTGATTTTCCTTTCTTTCATTCTCCTTTCCTTGATTTTCCTTGAAAACCCTACCATAGCCTAAAATTTTACAAACTTGTAATTTTCCATCAAAAGGTACTGATTTTTCAATAAAAATATTACTTTCTCTCGAAAAATCCTAACATAGCCTGAATCTTTACAAACTTGTAATTTTCCATCAAAAGATACTGATGTTTCTATAAAAGAATTCATTTTGCGCAAAAAACCCTAACATAGCCTAAAATTTGACAAACTTGCAATTTTCCATCATAAGGTACTGATATTTCTACAAAAGTATTCGCATTTTCTTCGAAAAACCCTAACATACCTAAAATTTTAAAAACTTGTAATTTGCCATCAAGAGGTATTGATATTTCTATAAAAATATCCATTTTTCTCCCAAAACCCTACCATAACCTAAAATTTTACGATCTTGGAATTGTCCATCAAGGGGTAATGTTTTTTCTTTAAAAATATCAATTTTTATTGTAAAACCCTAACGTAACCTAAAATTCTACAAAGTGATTTTCCATCAAAAGGTACTGATATTTCTATAAAAGTATTTATTTCCATCGAAAAACCCTAACATAACCTAAAATTTTACAAGCTTATAGTTTTCCATCAAGAGTTACTGATATTACATATTTCGATAAAAATATTCATTTCCGTCGAAAGACTCGGACATAACCTAAAATTTTACAAGCTTGTAATTTTCCATCAAAAGGTACTAATATTTCTATAAAACATTTTATAAATATAAGTGTATAAATATAAATAATATATAATATTATATAAATAAATAATATATAATATTATATAAATAAATAATATATAATATTATATAAATTTCTATATAAAATTTCCTAACACAACATAATTTCTAAAAATCCTAACATAACCTAAAATTTTTCGAACTTGTAATTTTCCATACAGAGGTAATGACTTTTCAATAAAAATATTAATTTCCCCCCAAATACCGTAACATAACCTAAAATTTTGTGAACTTGTAATTTTCCATCAAAGGGTAATGATTTTTTTTTAAATGTCAATTTTCGTTTAAAATCACTAACATAACTTAATATTTGTCGAACTGGTCATTTCTCTTCGTGAAATGTGGTCTGCACTTAATATAATTAGCTTTAATTTCAAAAAATGCTTTGAAGCATCTGTTCGATTTTTAATACCGCCATTACCGACTTCATTGACGTTTTATAAAGGACACTCCTATCTTATAAGTTCGTACTTCTTTGTTTCAATTTTTGGGGAAAATAAACTTTGAGAGAATTAAAATTTGGGGGAATCGAGATGGTTCCCAACTGATAACGATTATTTGATACTATTAGGGGAAAGTTGTCAAAGGCGGACTACCTCCTAAGACGGAAAAATATTTATTTGATTCAAACAAAATTAACTAACGGTCAAATTAAGTTGGTCCACTGGTTCTCGTTTGATCACCAAAGTTAAGCAACTTTAAGCGCGGTTAGTACTTAGATGGGTGACCGCTTGGGATTCAAACAAAATTTGTTTGGATCAAACAAATTATAGCGTTGATATGGTGTCAGACAAATGTTTGTTTGATTCAAATAAATTCTTTATTTGTTTGCTTTAAACGTTTTTTTGTTTTAATTGAAGTAAAGATTTTGTTTTTTAAAATTTATTTCATTTTATAAATAATTTTTGAAAAATTTCAATTTTGTGGTTAAGAAGTGTTAAATGTAAGACACCATGTTTTTTATACTACCTGTCGGGATGCGCGGGATGCGTAACGACTGTACCGTAACATCTATCAGCCGCCTTTATATTCAGTATGATTGTACTCTTTATTGTGAGAAAGATCCTTCTACACTACTAGCGTTTTTCTAAGGAAATATCGTATGTGGATTATAACTTTTGTTTAAATTAAACAAATATTTGTATAAACTCAAATGGATTTAATTTAGGCAAATCCTTTATTTAAGTCAAAAAAATTGTACCAAACAAATTATTTGTTTCGATTAATAAGGTAGATATTTTTCATTTATTAAAATGAAATTAATGTTTTGATAATTGAAGCAAAAAATTTCTTTCTTTTAATAATATAATATCAAACAAATATTTTTTTGAGTGTAGTTAATTTGAAAGTGTTTTTTTCTGCACTAGAAGGAAATTAACGAAAATATAAAGGAAAAATTATTTTTGTATATTAGAGAACGAACTTTTACGTATTTTAGAAGTTGTGATTTAATAACTTCTAATGATTTGAAGAAGTAAGTTTTTTTTTATAGATAATTTTGTAAACTTTGGAATTGTTACTTACGTTTTATTAATTTTTATGATGGTTAATAAAAATATTTAAAAAATTGTGAACATGCGAAATTCCTAAGACGGACCCCGGTTAGGCTAGAATACTGCAGATAAAAGCGTAATCTACTTTATCTATGAATTACAGACGGTACACGGAAAATATGTCAGATATTTAAATTTTCCGCCATATTTAGTACAATTCCTAACCTCTTTATTGCTTTTTGATCATGAACAAAAAATTTTTGAAAATATTTTGTTTATTCACTTTATATCAGTAAATTCTTGATCTACGATGAATAACATTTGCAATTTTATAACTTTTTATAAATATTAAGTTCTTGATATTTTTTAATATTTGTTTTCTATTTGACCTTATTTAACGTCCATTTTACGTTTTATAATGAATTTGATGATTATGAATAAACTGTCATATGACAGTTTATTTAGACATGAGTAAACTGTCATAAATATACAGAATATGTTTAAACAATACGCTACGAATAAAATTTATCAATAACAAGTGTTCAATAACATCATTTTTTATTGTTTTTAAAAGTTACCTGTCTTAGGATACCGGGTTGCCTAAGAAGGGAAAAGTACACCTTTTTTTCAACATTGAAATTTATTGCCTTTTAAAAGTTTCTTGAACGTTTAAGCGTATGAACTTTATGATCAAATTATGATATTAGTAATGGCTTTTGATTTTGAAGCTCCTTAAGGGTATTTGATACATAATGACGTAACGAATTACCGACCGATTTTTTATTTACATTCAACGGGTTTATTAAGACAGAAATGCAGATGTAATGCTGAAATTTTGGGAAATAATAAAGAATATATTTAGGCATCGATGTCTGGTGCGTTTCAGTTTTTATTTTGAAAATAAAAATTCAAAAATAATTTTTTTTGAAAATGAAAACTGAAATGCACCAGACGTCGATTCTTTGATATATTCCTTATTATTTCCTCAAATGTCAGCATTATGTTTGCATTTTTCTCTTAAGAAACCCGCTGAATATAAATAAAAAATAGGTCGGTAATTCGTGACATCATTATGTATCAAATACCCTTAAAATCGAACATTTTCGGAAAATCTGGAAGGGGACTTTTCCCTATACACTATTAGAAAATTCTTTAAAAGTCAAGTACTTCTAATGTACAAATGTAACTGAAATTTCAGATACCGGTAATTGAAAGGGATTTTAATGAATTTTAACTGAATTTTAATGCACTTGAAACTAAAAATTCATTCATGGAAATCTTTTTCTTTCTATATTTATGTGCTAGAATAGTATTTTTAATTTCCTTTCATAAATAAATTGTATAGTTGTTATCATTCTATAATTCACAAATGTCTGAAAATATAATTTTTAAAGAATAATGCAGTTAGAATCCAAAATCTGAATCTAACCTATAAGTCACTTTACATGAATTCAATTTTCGGATTCTAACATTTTTAAGACAAATAATTCACCTACAGAGTAAAAAAACTTGATCAAAGTGAAACCCAAGGTGAATGATGCCAATTTGTAAATTGTATTTAATCACCAAAGTGTAAACCAACACGAGTATACTGTCAAATTATCATGCCTTAATTTTAAAGCACACGTACTTGAAAATTCAGTTACGCGAATAACTTTCACTTTCAATACATTCAACTAAAAATTTAGTCAGATTTTTCTAACACTGTATGGTCTCCTTTTAAAAGTGAAATGGGATTAAAGCAGATAACTATTCTTGAGGTGTTCGCTTTTAATACCTGAATCTAGCCTTAAAACTTTTGGCCTAAAGTTGCCTAAAACTCTAGCCTAAAGCCTTTTTGCATTGTTATAATTTACAGTGACTCGCGTAAATAATTAAATTTGGTGATTAAGTCGAAAATGTTTCGTAATTGAATTATATTTTTCAATTTAAAAAGTATTCGTGTACTCGCATTATGAAGCAGTTATCGATAAAGAGGCAAAGAAACCGTAGAGTGAATGTTTGCAAATTAAAAATTAAAAACTCATCAACGTATGCACTAATTTTAATGCAAAGTAATTGAAAAAAATGTTGCAGGCAATATTCTCTTTTTAATTCGAGAATTTGTACTAAACTATACATCCCTAATGTGGTCTTGCTAAAAACAATTTAAAATAGATTAAAGGGTTTTAAATGGGATTAAATTGGGATCAATTTAAAAATTCTAATTATCATTCGCATATAGTATGACAATTAAAATTTTCAAGATCTTTGTTTAATGGAACAATTATAAAATTTAGAAATTAAGTAAATGATTTCCTAATAGATACTTTAGTTTTTTACTAAAATAACTGAAGAAAGATGTACTTTTCTCTTTCCTTGTTGTATTATTTACAAATGTTTATGGCATTCTCTCTTTCGGATACTTTGAGAATCATGAGCGTTCCCTGCAGTGCGATATCGATTAGCGTATGTAGTGATAAATTAAGGTAAAGGGCAAGGTCTAAAAATTAATGTACCCGAATGGAACCTGAACACGAATTCTCATTAACCGAAAATAGTACAATTAGGGGTATTGACGGCTACTTTGTTTTCCACATGGTCACAATGCAAATGTGTTACTTCGTGGCCATATATGTAGATTTGTACAATGCTATGGAATTATAGACTAGATGCGCTCAATTGGTCGTGCGTCGTTGTAACATAGATTTGTGTGACCACCTGGTCATTTCGGAATCTATTCATCCTGGTCACTGAACTAAAGGAGAAAATCGATTTTAATGAATGAATTATGACTGAACGATTGATTACATTTTCTTCCTAAATATTCAGTTTACTTCATCATTTTCGATATCCTTATAGTTTTACAATGTGATTTATTTATTTTATAATTTATATTCTGACTTTCTGATTGTTTATTTTTTAAAAGTTCTTTCCTTTGTACAAAGTTTTCGGTAAGATTCAATTCTCTTTAAATTAGCGAGCTTGTACTAAACTTAACTCTACCATTTAAGCAATGTGGAAAATCGATTGGCTTGAATTTATTCATGATAGTGGAACTCGTCACATTTCTGACGTTTTCAGAATCTCGTTTTCCTTATTCATCCGGAAACTCTAAAAACTCTACCCTCTGCATTTCTTCGACGAGCTCATAGATTCTGATTTAATTCCTCATTTCCTTGAATTGCAGAGGTTCTAGGTACTTCCAAGTACGCAACATAAATTTAAAAACCTCCATTCGAAGACAGGAAGAACATCCAAGAGATTTATCGAGAGCTCGCTGAATGACGTAAATATTTATTCTAGCTCAATTGCGAAGTTTTTTTTACGAATTATGCCAGTTGCTAATCTCTCCAGTCGATCTATTTGAAGAAATCTCAATTAGGGCTTTTGATTATGTCTCAATTCAATTTTTCAATTACGCTGAAAAGAAAGTCAGAATGAGTTAGGAAAACATTGTTTTGTTCGTATTTAAGACAAATATTTTCTGGATTCATTCCTATTGATTTTTCAGTTATACTCCTGAACTTTCTTACCTTTTAAGTTTGTTTTCTTAAAGCTTGTTTAACGCTAAAACAAATTAAAAGACGACTTTTTAGAGTTATTGAAATGATCATTTATGGAAAATAAATTTATTTCTTGAATTTATTTTCTAAGCTGGTAGAACTCGATTCAGACGTAATCAACAATCCCGCGGGACATTTAGCATATGCACACATATGTACGTGAATTTCTACGGGTGAAGGTACATCGTGGCTTTATTTAATTTAAGACTAAAGCCAAATTGAATTTCATGTATTTAGCGAGAAGACTCTAGCACCCGAAGGAACTCATATAATAGTTTCAGACAATAACGAATCTACTTTCGCTCATGCACAAAACTCTCCCCAGTTTCAGGTTGTTTTACAGTTCAAGGGAAATGTTTCACTTCAGTTTCACTTCACTTCAAATGTTTCACTTTTATTCATTCTTTACTTAATACCATGAAAATAAAAAGGTCTAATCACTTGAAATTTCCGTCAAGACGTTTTTACACTTTTTTAACACATTTTTCAATTGCATTTACATTTAAAAGGACTTTGTTCAAATTTATTATAAAATTGATTTTTCAAATTACATTCCATTATTCAATATAATTTGAAAACTCGGTGTAAAGAGATACATGATACTTTATCTTCGTGAAGAATACTGCAGATAAAAAACAAAGAAAAATAGAAAGCTGACACTTTTGTTGTGACCCTACCTCTTGTAATTGAAATATTGTCTACTTGAATAAAAACCCTCTTTCTCAAGTTCTTGAAAAGTAATTGAAAAATATTTTCTGCACAAAAAATCTTTCATTTTAATTTCATTTAACTTTTAATTAAATTAAATTTATTTTTAAAAATTAAAACCTTTAAATAAATTAAACATTTTAATTTCATTTAACCTCTCAAAAACAAGCTAATATTTTTTAAAAAGAAAACTTGGCGCAAAAAAAGTTTTTGAAAAGTTTTAAAAACTTTCCTTAACCATCTCATTTGCTGTACGACATGGAAAAAAATTGGCCCGTTGTTTGGAACGTCTCTTGAATCAAAATCACTTGTTGTCGAGTGAAAAAAGTTTAACGAGCCAGTTGAAGTACCCTTAGGCTCATCGAAGTTTTTTCACTATAAGAGACATTCTTTTCTGCAAAATTTCTTAGGAAAGTTTCAGGTCTTCCACTTTTATCCCTTTTTCTCTTCACAAACCGTCCACGATCTTTACTTTCTTTTTTTATACGCCTAATTTCACTTTATTAAAATTAGTCCTTTCTTTAAAAAGATAATACAATTAACTTAAATTGGACAAACTGTACGGATTTTATCATCTCTTCTTAGTTTTCCGACTCCTATACTCGACGGAGTTTGATAAGAAGTTTTCAGATTTTTATCAGTTGACCTAGTAAGTACAGTCTCGACCTTTCGAGCTACATTTTGAATTAATTAATAAGAAGTAATTTCGCTCCGGTTGGAATCTTTAATGAAGTTTCGCGCAGACTTGTTAATATTTTGCAGTTTTGATGCGAATGAATTACCATCAAAATTAATTAAATCTATAAGGTAAAAAACATCATTCTCTCTAAATCTGAATCAGTCAAAATTTTCACTAATTTCATTCAGTGACCCATTTCTAGCTTTTTCATCAGTGATTTTTGACTGGATTTCAGTCAATTTCACTGAAATTCAGTCAAAATGCACTGTTGAATTAGCTAGAAATGGATCACTAA
Organism: Euceroptres primus; assembly: GCA_037177015.1. Classification (NCBI taxonomy): domain Eukaryota; kingdom Metazoa; phylum Arthropoda; class Insecta; order Hymenoptera; family Figitidae; genus Euceroptres; species Euceroptres primus. The sequence goes on from JBAGKK010526312.1 coordinate 11,278, forward strand.
ATAAAATCAGTGAAAATTTTGACTGATTTAGATTTAGAGAGTAGATGTTTACGATGGATAAAACAACGACGTGATTCGGACCAATTTATTGATGTTAATATCCCAACGTTTTGAAATCTATATGATTTCCTCTTCAGGGGACCATCTAATTAAGTTAAAGTCATGTGCACATAAAAAAGTTGTCGGACTTGTTTCAAAGTTTTTGCTCTTGCTCTTGCGTTCATTTTTTATTTTTTGTTTGCTGTTGTTTCACTTCAGTTTTTAATCTTCAAATTTTACATATTATCAATTCTACTTTTACAGTTTTTAAACAAGAATACAAGTCCGACACTTTTTTATGTATGACTTTAACATGACTTTAACTTAATTAGATGGTCCCCTGAAGAGGAAATCATACAGATTTCGAAACATTGAGCTATTAACATCAATAAATTGGTCAGAATGACGTCGTTGTCTTATCTATCATAAAAATCTATTATGTTTTTTACCTCATTATTATCTCGGGCGTAAAAGGAATTTAACCATATCATCGGTTAAAGAATATTTATATTAAATCTATAATTTATATTAAATTATATTAAATCTATAATTTATATTAAATTATATTAAATCTATAATTCCCACAAATACGTTGGCACAACTGATTTTTCGTCTTTCAAAGAAAATAGATGTGCTTCAACTTTTTCGATATTCAACTTGAAAATTTACAATTGAAAAATTTAAATAGAAAATGTAATGTTTACTTCCTTAGTTTATTTTTTTTCGATGGTCATATTATTATATGTATATTATGTTTCTATCACTCCAACACCACATGATTGATCCTCTTTTTGAATTTTCCATTTTCTCCTCTCCCCACCTCGGGTCTCCTGCGAGAAAAATGTTCTGGCATTACGTAAAAATGAAAAATTGTGTCATGTTCGTCTGCTGCCAGCCATTTTGCATAAGCTCTTAATATTCTCGTACACGGATGGAGGTGTATTTAATCTTGGAATAAAATTCCACTGCTTCGGTTTCTCTCTGCTTCGGTATATTCAATGTGTAAAATTGTCAATTCGTCAAACGTGGTTAAAACTGCTGTTGCAGTAAAAAGAATTCACGTTTCGATCAACGTCCACACAAATTGTAATTACTTTTTGCTGAATGTTATATCAAAATATCGATCATTCAATATTGAATACTAAAGGAAAAATTTAATATCCGGTATTTTTCGGAAAAAAAGTAGACAAAGATATGAAATTATAAAGTATCATATATCAGTAACCAGTGTTATATCAGTGTTATATCATAATCAGTGTTCAGTATTCATGTACATGTTTGCTATTTAATATCAGAATTTAATTTTAATTTAAAAATAATTTTTAGAGCAAATTTCTCTTACTTGGAAGTATGATATTCAAATATCACAGAAAGAATTAATTAAATCCAATTCCCTTTATGCAATGAAACAATCGATAGCCATTAGAGAGCTTTGAGGCATTTTGTGAAATTCTGGAATTAGTGACTTCACTGCTATAGAATATAAACTTAGCCCATTAGCGTTTCTCGTAACTTAAGCTGACCACCCGAGCTTTGTAGTGTGGAGGATGAAAATCCTACGACAATCTCCTTTCGGGTTTCATTTGGCTGCATTGTTGCAAGGAAATTCAAATAGAAACTTTGATCTTAACTGAGAATGTACAGTACAATGCTAAAAAGGTCATTAAAATCCATAAAAGGTCCATAAAATCCATAAATAATAAATATTATTTATGAAAATCTGTTTCAATTAAAACTTTTTTCTTGTTTACTAATATTTAAAATAAACCATGTGTTAAACATATTTATTAATTTCAATGAATTATAAATTAATTCACAGTAAAACGCCCATCCTCAAATCTACACCACTTTTGGTGTTGTTTCTAGGTGCAACAAATTTGAGAACATCGTTCTCATTTTAAGAATCGTAGAATCTCGACCTTTTTTATATTAAGTAGTGAAGCACCAGTCAAGGAAATGAAGGTCAAAAGAAAAGATGCGATAATTCTTTTTGAAACGTTTCGATCACTGTTTAGACCCTCGTCAGTCAAAAAAACATTTATTAGATCTTTAAAAAGCATTCAAAGAGGGTAGAAAAAATGTATAACGAAATAAAAAATAATAGATAATAATAATTCTCTCGCTGACTTTATCTTCGTATTTTTTTACATACCAGTTATGTTGCGTTTCCTATTGACCTTCCGCTTTTTCACTTTTACCAATACTTATTCCTAGTCATATAGATTTAAAATTGAGGGCCTCTTTTTTATGAGATAACCTTTCTTCTACTTACATTTTATTCTTGAGTTTTTTATGAAATATTGTCAACTTTTATCATCTGTTATTTTTTATTTTGTTATACATTTTTTCTACCTTCTTTGTATGTTTTTGACAGATCTAAAAAATGTTTTTTCAACTTATGAGGGTCCAAACAGTGACCGAAACGTTTCAAAAAGAATTATTGCATCTTTTCTTTTGACCTTCATTCCCATTAATGGTGCTTCACTACTCAATATTTAATATGTACCATATGTAAATTAGGGTGGTCCAAATTCTTTTCCTTCGAATTTTTATGCTCTCAGCCCAGAAATTTGTTAAAATCCGTAAAAAAATAATTTTTTTGCGAAAAAAATTATATTTAGAGGTTTTGTAAGCCCCATGAAGTTTAACACGTATTTCCCATAAGAAAAAAAAAAGTGTTTGTAAATTTTATTCAGAATCGTCAATATTAGGTGAATCGAGTTGAAACTGAGCATTTCTCTTTACAATTAACCATAGAATACGAATCAAGAATTACTTTTTAAATATCACCCCATGAGTCTGTTTTATAGGGTCCCAAACACCATAAGTAAAAAATTGAGTTTTGTGAGTTTTTGGCGCTAATTATGATTCTTTTTGCGGTTTTTTCAAATACAAATTGTTTCTAGTACATAAAATATTACTTTCTAATGATAATTAGATGTTTACATAAATTTTTAAAACAATTTATTATTGTTTATAGCAATTTTTTCTTAGAATAGAGTTAGAAAGTCGCGGTTTCTACTGATAACGAGATGTTTACATAAATTGTATAACAATTTATTATTATTTGCAGCAATTTTCTCTTAGAATATAGTTAGAAAGTCGCACTATTTCCGAATTTTTCAACTTTTCAGTTAGAGCTTTTCAATTAATGTTAACAAAAATAATTTTTAAACAATTTATTATTATTTATAACAATATTCTCTTGGTAATAATGCTAAAAAGTTGCGATTTTATCTAAAATTTTCCACTTTCTGTCCACTTTTCAATTAAAGTGAGGTGATAATTAATTCAAGTTAACAAAAATTTGTTTAAACAATTCATTATTATTTTTAATAATATTCTCTTTGAATAATGCTAGAAAGTTTTAGTTTTTTCTGATACATTCAACTTTTTATCCACTTTTCGCTTAGAGTAAATTAAAATTAATGCAGTTTCACAAACAATTAATGCAAGTTAACAAAACAATTGTTTAAACAATTTATTCTTAATTATAACAATATTCTCTTCGAAAAATGCTGGAAAGTTGCGGTTTTTTCTAAAACTTTTCCACCTTTTGTCCACTTCTTAATTAGAGTAAGGTAATAATTATTTCAAGTTAACAAAAATAATTGCTTAAACAATTTATTACTATTTTTAATAATATTCTCTTTGAATAATGCTAGAAAATTGTCGTTTTTTCTGAAATATTAAACTTTTTGTCTACTCTTGGCCCGAAGTGAGTTAATAATTAATACAATTTAATAAAAATAATTGTTTAAACAAATTATTATTATTTATACTATCTTCTCCTATAGTAATGCTAGATAGTTGCGGCTTTTTCTGAAAGTTTTATCTTTTTGTCCACTTTTCACTAAGTGAGGTAATAATTAATGCAAGTTAACAAACATAATTATTTAAACAATTGATTATTGTTTACATCTTCTCTCACATTGTTCACTATCTTTTCTTAGAGTAATGTTAGAAAGTTGCGCTTTTTTCTGAAGTCTTCAATTTTGCTTTGACTTTTTGATTATGAACAAATAATAAATGAACATGAACAAGAATCTTTCTTTAAATGTATTTTTTTCCAAAATGAAGTGTTTTTACTCTTTCGCTAATGTTTTACAAATATTAATTTAAACGAAAAGGCTATCTTTCAGTAGAGATAAAAATAAAAGATGGAATAATTAGGAGTAGTTGGGAGGGAGGAATGGGCCTTTAAACGACTTTAAAAATTTTGGTTTGAATTACAACACGAAATATATTGCAAAGCGTTAAAGAAAAATTTGGAATGGCACACATTTTACTATCAGCCTCCCCCCCCCCCGCCATCCGTCCTTGGTGAAAACATGCCATCGATGAAAATATACATATATGCAGATTCAAAAGGCCTGGATCAAATAATTAATTGATTATACTATTGTTGTAATCAACTAATTATTTGAATATAATAATTAACTTGCATTAATTATTACCTTACTAAGTGAAAAATGGACAAAAAGTTGAATATTTCAGAAAAAACCGCAACTTTCTAGCAATACTATTGAAGATAGTTATAAATAATAATTATTTGTTTATACAATTATGTTTGTTAAATTTCCTTAATTATTCACCCACTCTAAGCGAAAAATGGACAAAAAGTTGAATATTTCAGAAAAAACCGCAACCTTCTAACTATATTCTAAAAGAATACAGCTATAAACAATAATACATTGTTCAAACAATTTATCAAAGCATCTAATTATCGCAAGAAAGTAATATTTTGTGTCCTATTAAGTTTTTTCTTAAAAAAACCGCAAAAAAATCATAATTAGCGCCAACAACTCGCAAAACCCAATTTTTCACTTATGGAGTTTTTTTGGGACCCTTTAAAACCGATCTATGGGGGTGATATTTTAAAAGAAATTGTTGATTCGTATTCTATGGCTAATTGTAAAGAGAAATGCTTAGTTTCAACTCGATTCACCTAAAATTGACGATTCTGAATAAAATTTACAAAAACGTTTTTTTTTTTCTTATGGGAAATACGTGTTAAACTTCATAGGGCTTTGGAAACCTCTAAATATAATTTTTTTTCATAAAAAGGCATTTATTTTTGGTGGCTTCAAACAAATTCGGGAGGTGAGAGCATGAAAATGCGTAGAAAAAAAATTTGGATCACCTTAATACACATTCAGAGCTACCGGAATCGCAAAATTCGAAAAAGTGACTCTATGGAGGGCTATACATGAAGTTAATTTATTTATTCCTAGGGCGTTTCGTATGAAACGCAACTACATTCATGTTTCAGCTGGGAAGTTGAAATTTGTTGAATTCTCATTTTAAGAATCTTGACAAATGAGCTGCAACAAAATTAATACCCGCGGTTTTGTATGTTCAAAATGTTCTTAAAAGGAAGTACAAGATTGTTTTGGCAAAAGAGTCCTAAAGGAAGCAGATGCTAATAAAAATCTTGACAAAAGTTCCCAGCCCAATTTAAATACAGAATATGAAAAAAACGTAATTTCGAGAACATTCAGTTTTTTTATAGTTGTTAGTACACGTAGAATGAAAATTATTAATGAAACCTCGAATGAAACACAAAGAGTGGAAATAATAGATTTTTTCTTTTTATTGTTAATCATGCAGTCATATCACGAAGTAACAACAAAAAATGTCGGGTCTTGAAACCTTGAAAGTGCCCATGTTGCCGCTAATATGCGGAATTTCCAAATGGGGCTTGGCATTCACTGGGCTCCTACTTACGCTGCATCTCATTTAACTTTTCACGCGGTAATGAGCAATTTGGACGTAATAAAAAGTTGCAACGATCTTTCGCCAGGAAGCTGAAAGCAAAAATGTGTACACGTCTCTCGCAATCTAATTCTAACTTGGAATGCCTCTCTAGTCCCATGTATATGCAGCGTTTCTCTCGAGGAGGATCAATACGATTCGCTAAAAAACGAAATTCCCTGGTGTTGTTCCAAAATTAGCTTCCGTCATATACTTTACAAGAAACTGATGTGAAAATTGAATATAGATGCGACATTCATAATGAGAAAAAAACTTGTTTTCAATTTTTAAAAAGTATTTTTTTGCTTAAATGATTTAAGAGTTAAAAAGAGAATATTAATTAATTAAAACTTTCAGTTCTTTTTCTGGTTCCAATAATTAAAGAGGTAAAAAGAAAATAATAATTAATTTCAATTTTCATTTAGCTTTTGAACTCAAAGTGTCTTATGTTGTTTTTTTCTTTTAAACATCAGTTGTGGTTTAATCTGCTATAATTTATGTGAAAAGTGTTATTACAGGGTTTCAACATGTTTCGAAGCCAATTTGGACCTCCTCATTAGGGAAAATTTATGGGAATCTAAAAGTTTATTTATTTTCTTCAAATTATATTTTTAAAAATTATTTGCTGAGAAATTAATATGCATTCTTTAATAAAATCTCTTCTGTTGATGTCTCCCAGGTTTATTTTGCGACTCAAGATGAGTAATGGCAAATCTAGACATTGAAAACGATAATTAGGAGAAAAATAAATAGCAAACTCAAACGAAAATAATAAATAACTTATGTTTATTACTTATTAATTTATTAACTAATGTAAATAATTTTTTAGTAATAACTTATTATAATGAAGAGAAAAACAAATAGCAAACTCAAACGAAAATAATAAATAACTTTTCATAATGTTTTGATTTTGTTTTTTGAAAATTTTTTAGAATTTTTCTAATGTTTTATTGTTCTAATATTTTAGTAATAACTTATTATAATGAAGAGAAAAATAAATAGCAAACTCAAACGAAAATAATAAATAACGTTTCATAATGTTTTGATTTTGTTTTTTGAAAATTGTTTAGAATTTTTCTAATGTTTCTTAATAATCTTATTATGATTTGAAAAGTTCTAAATTTCTTTTAAAGTTCTAAATTTCCTTTAAACTTTCATGACAACGAAGAGAATAAAGTTCAAGAGTTGATTCAAATAGACGAATCCTTCAGCCATCTATAAATTCCCGAATGCAATGCGTTCCAAGATCTCGATGCATCGGATAGGGATTTAAACTTTATATCCCATCTTTGAAAAAAAGGTTTTCAATGCTGCGTACAGTTCTCTCCCCTCGTGTTAAAGACTCCATTTAATTTATGACTTCCTCCTCTCTTACGATCGCAACCTTGCCTATCTCTAAATTAATTGTGTTCCCTCCGTAAATTGATGTATTCAACACTTTACATTGTTTTTTCTCGCATGGGTGCATATTAAATGAAGCAAAAGAGGATTCCCCTTCTTTTGTTACCCATAAATCCTTCACCAAACTCAAAAATGTTAATTTGCATCCAATATTAAGTGAACATGAAAAATAAAGTTTCAAAATCTTTATAATGTAAACAATTCATTCAAATAAACGGTTCTACTGTGTAAGAAATGTTTTCTTGAATGAAACACATTTTTTTAAGGGAATATTGAAATCGAATGTAGAAAGATATATTTTTTAAAATATAAAACATGGAAAAGGTCAAACCAGAAATAGTATATTTGATCAGTACGAGAATAGAATAGACCGATAGGTAACTGAGTTTATCGAGAATTGGATTGTGTTCTTCCGGGCATTAATGGGAATGACCATGGACTGGAAGTCGGCACGCGTGCACTCACCAGTCTGAGTGCACATGTACTCAGTTCCACACCAGATAAGTACATCAGCCGCCAATCGCAAACTTATATTTATAAATCTTCTTTATCGAAATTAAATTTGAACTGTCTACTCTGTACCGCCGCTGCGGAAAGGATAACGGTGAAGTCGGCGGGTAATTTCATTTTTCTATCGACTAAAACGATCTTCGCTCATCCCAGGATTTAGTAAAGCAACCTTTTATATATATCTGCCCGGCAAACCACGTCTAACCTTAAATTTCAGATTACCAGTTTTCTTCTCAGAACATAAAACGAAAGCTTTCATGTATTTTTTATGCATTATTCTTGATATTATTTTATTAATATGTTTTAGGTGCTTTCTGATACATAATCTAGATTAGTGAGAAACACGAAAAGTTCTGCTAGTTGAGAATTAAAAGTGTTTCATGGAACAAGAATTTAAACTGAAAATTGGCCGATTTTCAGTAATTTCAGCTTCTGCTTCTAATTCATATTAAGAGAAATTGTTCTGTGCATATCTTCTGAGAAATAATTTCTCTTATTCGATATTAATCAGCATTACGAGTTTGAAAAAAGTAAAGTAATATACAGTGCTTGAAGATATTTGTTTTATTTTCCAACAAATCGCACTCGAAGCTACAGCTTTTTAATTTACTAATAAAAATATTCTCAGAATAAATTGGATTTCTAGATGAAAATATAAATATTAATTGAAGACATGAGAATGGCAACTCGTTAAAGACCATTTGCAGTTGGCCACCCAAGTAATAGTTAAAATAATCTAATTTATGAGCCAACTTCAAATGGTCTTTACCGAGTTGTCATTCTCATGTCTTCAATTAAATTAAATATGACTGTCGATTTGAGAGTCATTATTTTGTTATCGGGCACTTAAATAATCCCTGGAATAAAGGAAACCGTTACAATTTGAACTGTAACAAAATAATTTTATCCGTAAGATTATCATTTACTTCTGGTGGGTATTCATTCATATTTGATTTCAAATATTCATAGTTTGGATGCCTTAAAATCTCTTTGAAATATTCACTAACATGAAATCCGTTCAAAGCATTCCATATTATGCACGTAATATAATAGGATCGAGTAGGATTCTATTTTAGTATAATTCGCTGAATTCCAGAAGGGAATAGTCGGATTGGGAAATTTATGACAACAAGAATGTTATAATTGGCGAAGGAATGCGAAATGGTGATAAATTATTCAAACTTATATAAATTATTTCCAAGGGGCACGTGATGAGGAATCCCTTTACTGCAATACGAAATTATTCAAAAGAATAAGTTCTCTTTAAATAATTTATACAACTTTTCTCATAAAGCCAGATAAAGTATGAAATCATTTATTTTAGAGGTAAATAATATACGACAAAACATAAATTTGGTAAATAAATATTAGAGTATTACATACCATCAAACTACAACTTTTGAAGAACAACTTTCTACAAATATTTTCCCTAATTTCTTTGTAGGGATATTTTATTAAATTGTTTCAGTTTATTATTCAATTTAAAAATTTATATTCTAATAAAATTGAGAAAAACTATTTAATTTTCTATGAGCTTTACTTGGATTGATACTTTGACGAATGTCATGTTTGAAAGAAAAATTTCCGAGGAATGCAACTTGTTCTAATCGCTGAACATTTGATGAAAAGTGTTTCCCTCAACGTGTCCTTGCTCAGTTTAGTTTTGCAAAGTTTTAATGGTCGTGGAGAACATTATACAGGGAAATTTGAATAAGTTCGACTTGTCCCTGGCGAAATTCAGTGGCGAAACACAGGTTATGCTAATTGAAGGGCCGTCCCCCTCCGTGTTCTCGTAGATTTACTCACTTTGAGTGATTATCGCGAATAGTCGGAATAATTTTAACATTAATTAAAGAACGCAAGACCAAAAAGAAAAATCTATCGCGAGGACCGCTTTACCGCGCGAAAGCTTCTTAACGAGTGGGATTAATTTAATGTACGGCACTGCTGAAAGTTCGTGCTAAGTAAAAAAGAAGAAAAAGAGAAAAAAAGAGGCGAAATAAGCGGTGAAAACTGTGAAAAAGCCGAACGCTCATGATGCGCGACACTCGCGGGGGACACTCGCTATAAAATATACGGGTATAAATTAAATATGTCCTGTGTGAGTCTCTGCGATAGACTTCTACTCTCTTTTTTTTTCACTGTTTCTCTCAGTTGGAAAAACTACCCATCGAAAGCGGAAGTTAATCAACCGCAAAAGAGGGAAGATGCCAACCACAGACGTGACGGTCCCAGGGTTAGAAAAATGTTACGATTTTCCTTTTTTTGTTTGTACGAGACTCAACAAGAAACCAATCACCATTACTCGAAAATTCCACGAAAATAGTCCAATCTAATGTTTGTCTTAATCAATCGGTTAGAGATTATTGAACCCTCTACTTTACGTGAAACGCAGAAAAAATTAGTTACCTCACTGATTTTGATTCTATTTTACTAAATTTGAATATAACGTTATAATGAATCTAATAGCATTTTTTTTCAAATTAGATTAGTATTATTTGTACATTCAGCTTTTAAATTGCTTTTCGTTTCACAAAAAAAGCCATATTTGTACAAAATATTTATTTTTTTTTATTTTTCTTCTTAAGTTTCAAGCAACATTCGAATAGGAGTTAATGTTAAAATTATTAAGAAGTTCCAAAAGTGTTCTATCGAAATTCAGGAATTCAGGAAAAATCCCATAAAAGCTCTAAAATCTGCGAGAAGTCCTCACTCAGATAAAACTTATTTTTAAGATAAAAAAATCGTTTTTAACCTCTTTTTCTTGATTTAATATCAACATTTGTTGTTAATTTTAAGAAACAAGGAGACTCTTATCAAACATCCGGAGCAAAGAAAAATAGAAAATTTTAATTTTTGAGACAGCCCTGATTTAGTTCGTGGGCCACTTTTTCCAAGTGGAAATTTGGCATTTTTGCAACCGTTGCTGCTTTTTTCTAAGTTAACTGATATTTTTAATTAAGCCTGCGGGCCGGCAAAACGTTTTTTTTTGTAACAAGAAGACTTTAAGCAAACATCCCCACAAACAAAAGTGGAAATTTTTAATTATTGAGTAAGCCCTGATTTTATTTCTTTCACTACTTTTCCCTAAAAGTGGAAATTTGGCATATTTGCAACCGTTGTTGCATTTTTCTAAGTTAACTGATATTTTTAATTCATCTTGCCGGCCCAGAAACATTTATTTGTAATAAGAAGGCTCTTATCAAACATCCGAAGCAAAGAAAAGTAGAAAATTTTAATTTTTAAGAAAACCCTGATTTAGTTCGTGGGCCACTTCTTCCAAAAAGTGGAAATTTGGCATTTTTGCAACCGTTTTTACTTTTTTCCAAGTCAACTGATATTTTGAATTAATCCTGCGGGCTAGAAAAACGTTTTTTCTTTTTTTTTTTGTAACAAGAAGACTCTAAGCAAACATCCCCACAAATAAAAGTGGTAATTTTTAGTTATTGAGTAAGCCCTGATTTTATTTTTTCCGCCACTTTTTCTAAAAAGTGGAAATTTGGCATATTTGCAACCGTCGTTGCATTTTTCTAAGTTAACTGATATTTTTAATTCATCCTGCCGGCCCAGAAACATTTATTTGTAACAAGGAGACTCTTATCAAACATCCAGAGCAAAGAAACGTAGAAAATTTTTATTTTTAAGAAAGCCCTGATTTAGTTCGTGGGAAACTTTTTCCAAAAAGTGGAAATTTGGCATTTTTGCAACAGTTGTTGCTTTTTACTAAGTTAACTGATATTTTTAATAATTTCTGCGGGCCGGCAAATGTTTTTTTGTAACAAGGAAACTCCGAGCAAACATCCGCCATAAAGAAAAGTGGAAATTTTTAATTATTGAGTAAGCCCTGATTTTATTTCTTTCGTAACTTTTTCCAAAAAGAGGAAATTGGCATTTTCACAACCGTTGTTGCTTTTTACTAAGTTAACTGATATTTTTAATAATTCCTGCAGGCTCGCAAACGTTTTTTTGTAACAAGGAGACTCTGAGCAAACATCCGCCACAAAGAAAAGTGGAAATTTTTAATTATTGAGTAAGCCCTGATTTTATTTCTTTCGTAACTTTTTCCAAGAAGAGGAAATTTGGCATTTTCGCAAACGTTGTTGCTTTGTTCTAAGTTAACTGATATTTTTAATGAATCTTGTTGGCCGGCAAACGTTTTTGTTTTGTAACAAGGAGACTCTGTGCAAACATCCCGCACAAAGAAAATTAGAAATTTTTAATTTTTAAGAAAGCCCTGATTTAGTTCGTGGGCCACTTTTTCCAAAAAGTGGAAATTTGGCATTTTTGCAACCGTTGCTGCTTTTTTCTAAGTTAACTGATATTTTTAATTGATCCTGCGGGCCGGCAAATATTTGTTTGTAACAAGGAGACTTAGAAAACATCCGGAGTAAAGAAAAATATAAAATTTTAATTTTTGAGAAATCCCTGATTTAGTTCGGGTGCCAGTTTTTCCAAAAACTGGAAGTTTGGCATATTCGCAACCGTTGTTGCTTTTTTCTAAGTTAACTGATATTTTTAATTGATCCTGCGGTCCGGTAAAGGTTTTTTTGTAACAAGAAAACTCTTATCAAACATCTGGAGCAAGGAGAAGTTTTGAGAAAATTCTGCTATCTCACATTTTTTATTAATAACAAAAAATTGATTAAGAATTCAGCCTCGAAGTTTTCAGAGCTTCAAAAGGACGTTCATTCAAACATTTTAAGACAAAGTTTTCCGTGCTGCTAATTTGTTCCAGGAGAAATCCTGATTTGATTGTACTATCCCAGGCGGAAAAATTATGCATAATCTATGCATAATGAACTATGGGTAGTCTCTATGCTAAAAATTGTGGATAAATTATGCAAAAAATATTCCAAACAAATGACAACTAGTTTTCATCTGTTTCCTACATTTTTATATCTTCAGATTTATTGAATATGCATAATTTATGCATAATTTTGTCATAGTGACTACCCATAGTTCATAACGCATTGAGTATGCATTATTTTTCCACCTGGGATGCGCAATGAAAAATGAAAAAAGTTCGAATCCGAGAGGATCAATTGTGCCATTGATGAAGAGCATTTAAACTATGAGTTCATATATCTTTTTCGTTACGTTGCAGGTCCTGATGACGAAGAACAAGCGTCGCAATTGGCGACGTCTGCTGGCTGGTGGATTAATCGCGATTGTCGTGTTGGCTCTGGTGATCACAGCCGCTATTCTATTAACCGGTAGTCCCAATTCCTCCGGATCTAAAGCGACAACTGCAGCCGGCATCTCCCTCGAAGAATGGCTCGGGGGGTCGCTGTCCACGAAAAGCTTTAATGGCACCTGGCTGAGTGGTCAGTACTTTTCCAGCTTCCTTTCTTTTTCTCTAATTCTCTGCTCTTTGTTCCTCTGTATTTCTCTTATTTTTCTTCTTTAAACTGGATTGTGTGCATCTTTCCTGCAGTAGAAATTATTCAAGAATACTGAAATACGACCCGAGGCTATACTGTATTTCATCTCTGGAAACAATAAGCTCTCTTATTTTGTAAAGCCTTGTCTACACTTTGTCTACCTGGTAAAAGAGAATCACTTGATTTCAAGATAATGTTAAATAGCAGTACAATATTCTTATAGAATTAAATATACAGTTCTCACGCGTGAAAGCTTTAACAATACAAAATATTCGATTTCAAAAATAGTAATTTAATTTTTAATTCTTTGAAATTGGGTTGATGTCCTAACTAATGTACTTTAAGAATTGTACTGTTAGAAAAATTTACAGCAATTTTACTGCAAATGTTTTGAAAGTAGTTTGCCTATACTTACTATCCGTCCATGAAATAAAGAGCCCAAAATATTTTACGGAATATCTCATCCGGAAAAAATCTGAAAAACATGAAGCAAAAAACATTTAAAAGAGTAAGATGTTCCTGCACTCGGAATGTTTGATAATGTTTTTCAGTCAATTAGAAAGTTTTTTATGATCAGAGAAAGGTGAAAAAGTACTGAAATTTAAGGGTCTTTTCAGAATGGTTATGCTCTCACAAAACGAATGTGAAAAAAAGTGAAATTTTTTTGTGTTTTCTTGGACCTTTATGTGTTCAAAAGTGAAAACCAAAGTCAGAAATTTGCATTTGTTGCATTAAAATTTAAAAAGTTTAGGAAAACGCCATCTCCGAAACTAACCAACTTACGGAGTTCATTCTTAAAACAAATTATACATTATTTATTAACAAGAGAAATGTATACAATATCGATCGGAAGAAAGTGGTATTTAAATGTTTAAAAATTTATTTTCTGTTGGCTACAATACAAAGGACAATTAAATTGTGAAAAAAATGACCTGTATAGCAGGAAACTTTTTGACCGTAAGTGACAAAAGTCAGTGCCAGTAACAAGGTCAGGGTCAGTGACAAAAGGCTTCATGCTGTGCAGGTCACTTTTTCCACAATTGCATCGTCCTTTATATTTTAGCCAACAGAAAATAATTTTTTAAACATTAAAACATCGCGTTTTTCTAGTTGATATTGCATTGCTCTTGTTAATGAATAATGTATAATTTACTTCAAGAATGAACACCGTAAATTGGTTAGTTTCGGAGATGGCGACTTTCTAAACTTTTTAAATTTGAATGTCAACAAATTCAAATTTCTAATTTTGTTTTACACTTTTGAACACATAAAGGTCCAAGGAAACACAAGAAAATTTGCTCGTATAAAACCAACAATGAAGTATGAGAAGTTTGACATATAAGTGAAACTTTCCCTGAAAACGCAAGCTAAATGCGAAAATTTCTCATGCGAAAAATGGCATTAGGTTAAGTTTGTTATTTCTTGATTTTTTCCAGTGATTCCTGAACAAATGGTGTTTTCTATCAGACTAGCTTAATTAGAAAATAATACTTTGTGTTATTTTAATGCAAATGACTAAAAATAAATTATAAAGGCATAAATTATAATTTAAAAAAACTTTATTGTAAAATTACTATACATGTATTGTAATTTTACTATACATTTATTGCAATATAATATTCCTATACAATGATTGTAAATTTACTACCCTTTTGCATAGTAAAAATGTAGTAAAATTACAATAATAATAATAAAATTTCTAACAGTGTGGATTCGCAAGATACTTTCTGAATTCTACATTTCATTTCAGTAAAAATGTTTCGAATATTTCTGGATAATAGAATTTGAAATCAGTTTTGCATTTCTTATACAGTTAGATTGTCTGCCATGTTTGTGTAGAACTTTGCAACTTAGATCAAATATGTGTCGCCTACTTGGAATGTACTACAAGCCCTTTTGCACAATGTTTCTTAGCCTTGCGAAATGTCTTGCTTAAACTGTCGGAAGTTTAGCAAACACGACGTCTTACTTGCGTTAGTTTTTCTTCAGCAGGCTATTCACAAAGTTCATCCATTCTTCTATTTTTATGTGCATGAAATATAGCGTTTCACTCGTAAACCTGACGCAAGTCTTAAAAGTCGTAACTCATTTCAGCAATATCTTTTTAAATTATGATATTATAAACTTTCACAACAACTTTTCCTGAAACAATATTTTTAAGGTGACTTTAAAATATTCACACTTCACGTGCAAATTATCACTTTTTTCTATTATACGTTTACATAGGAAAAAACCTCCATTTTGAGTTTCTTTCGTAAAGTTTAGTACAATAACAGGGATTTCGTTCAGTCCCCTATTCCCTTTTTTTTTCTATTTTTCCCTTTCCCCCTATTTTTCTCAAGATCCCCTAAAATCCCTATTTTTGAGAATTTTCCCATTTTTCCCTTTATTATTCAAGGTTTCGATTATTTTCCATGAATAGAAACGTTTTTAAAACATTTTTAAACATTTTTCCATAAATAGAAACTTATGGCATTCAAAAACGCGTGCTACAATCTTAAAACCTTAGAGATTCAAAGACTTTTAGAATCTTCTAGAACCTTCAAAACTTTTAACAAATTTTTAAAAATTTTCTAAAACATTCTAGACTGACTGTAAATCTTCCAGACTTTTTCAATGTCTTCCAAAATTTTTCATGTCTTCCAAAATTTTCCATAATCATATCTTATGAACTCTTCCATAACCGTATAATATCTTCTAGGTTTTCTAGAATCTGCTTTTCTGGGTTTTCCTATAATCTTATAAAATCTTAAAGAATCTCCAAAAATTTTTTAATATTTAAAAAATATAGGGTAATCGGTACAATTGTTAGCCTTTCCCCCCCTGATTGGCATCTTCCTTAAAATATACTTAATCGGTACAATTGTTAGCCTCCTCTCAAATGATTCACATTTTCCCTAAAATATACTTAATAAAAAATTTTTTTAAATAAAATTACCAATAAATAGTGCGAGATTGTTATCGGTTTCCTCTGCGCTATTTATTAGTACATTTTATTAGTACACATCTGAATGTACTTTTGTACGTTCAGAGACTATATATGCGGTCCTGAGTGTTGACATAAGAGTGCTCGCTCGTCGCTTTAAATCCGGTTTAAACTGGATTTTAATAGCGCCCATTACTATATCGACCAGACCTGTGGCCGGCACAGTTACGAGAGATGAGTGTAGTTTTATTTGCATGTATTTCTCTATAATGTACAGTTTGAAGGTGGCCAATCATTGTTTAAGCGTGCCAATCCTTCACCGAAAAACGTGGCAATACTAGTTACTTCTAGTAAAATTAACTAAAGGACTATTAAAATCAACTATAACTTTTAGTTAAATCAACTAGATTTTCATTAAGCAGAATCCTCTCAAATATTCTGCACTTTAGAATTCTGCAGAATCTTTTAGAACCCTCTAAAATCTGCAAAAAACTCCCCTAATCCTCAGCAATCTTCTAGAGGCTTTTCAAAATCTTTCTTAAATTCTCTAAACTTTTCGAAATTCTTTTAAAAAATTCTGAAAGAGACTAGAAGATATCAGAAGTTTAAGGCAGAAGTCAAAAGATTTTTGAGAATTCTAAAAGATTCTGAAACAGTCTAGAATATTTTTAAAAATGATAAGTTTTGAGATGTTTTTAAAGATTCTAGATCTCTAAAAAAGTCTGGATATCTTTGTAAGAGTTTTAAAAAATCCTAGGAAATTTTAAAAGGTTGTAGACAATTCTGGAGGGTTTTAGAAGATTCTGGAAGCATCAGAAAATCTCTGAAACATTAGAAACATATAAAAGATTCTAAAACATTGTAAAAATCTTGAGGATGGTAGAGGACTTTCAGGGATTTTAGGAGATTTAACGAATCTACAAGTGCCTGGAAAATTAAAGATATTCTAGAAAATTCTACAAGATTCGTGAAAAATCCAGAGAATTTTATGAAGTATTTAAAAAAATTCTAAAGTGTTCCAAAGATTCTGAAAGTCTAGATTGTGGAGTATGTTATTAGATTCTAGACAGGAATGTAAGATTTTTGAAAATTTTTTAAAATTCTGGAAAATTGTAGCAGACTCATTTTGGGAATTTGATCTGCTGAAAACTAAAATTTTGGTAATTTCGTTATTCAGAAATCTAAATTCTTGTCAGCAATTTTAACAGCCGAAAATTTTTATATCTCGTTAACTTTTATTCGAAAAATGTTTTGTTCAGAAATATTTACTGAGAGAATTTATCTCTTTCGTTAACTTCAACCTATTTTTAAATTATTTCTCGGGAATATTATAGAGTCTCTGGTAATATTTTTATGATTTAATTGCTGCACTAAAAAAATATCTGGTTATTCTAACCAGAATTCTAGTTAGGCTGAAATTAACATTCCTTTCCCATTGTCTTAATCAGAATTCTGGTTATTCTAAACAAATTTTTTGGTTATTTTTGAAAATTACCAAAAGTTCTGGTAATTCCAAACAGAATTTTGGTTAAAACAAACAGGAAAAAAATGTTAAGTAGAGCCTAACCAGAAATCTGATTAGAATAACCAAACATTTTTCTGTGGCTTAGTTTCAATAATATAATTTTATCTGTTAATGAAATTTGAGTTTTATTATAAAAATGTTGTATTTATTAACTTCGTAGTAAATTATAAGATATTTAAAAAGTGTTGCCGATTAGTTCGAGAATAATGTGAGATCAAAACAAATCCTTCAATGCATAACTTCACATTGGTTCGTGTCAACTGTCAGTTGAAATTGATCGAATGTAGATTTTTTTAAGAACCGGGGGATTAAAACGTTGCAGCTTAAATTGATCCAATCGGAGATCAAAATTATACTTTAGGATTTACTGTGTTTTATTTACTTCCTTGTTATTTTAAAAAGAAACAAATTTCCCCCTTTTTGGAAAATGAAATTCCCTATTTTCCTTTAAGTTGAACTACTGAACCGCTGTGATCCCTGCAATTATTATCAACATTTTGAAAGTATTATACAACCTAATATTCTTATTATCAGCACTATGTCATTAAGATTCTAATCTTGTAACTATTATCAGCTTGTGATGTTTGAGATGTTAATTTTGAATGCATATATAGGGGAAACTGTAATGCAACCCTGACTCGATGCATGACAGCAAATTATCATGGTGAGATTGATGTGTTACATGGCATGCGAGAAACGTGCAAATATGTTAATTAACATATTTCAGTATCTAATTAATAACACCTCCGGAAGTGTTAAGCTCAAATTTGAATTTTCATACCGCACATTCTTCTCTAAATAAATTGTTATCGAATATCAACTTTGATAAATTCCACATCACGCGTGAAGCATAATTGTGTTCAATTCAAAGTTTCCACAACTTGCAATTAGATATTTGTGGAAAAGTCTGAATGTTACTAAATATTTTTAATGGAACCTATAAATTCATGGATACCATACATTCTTTTCTAAACAAATTATTATTGAATATCAACTTTGATAAATTCCATATCGCATGTGAAGCATAATTGTGTTAAATTCAAAATTTCCACAACTTGCCATTAGGTATTTGAGGAAAAGTCTGAATTTTACTAAATATTTTTAATTGAACCTTGAAATTCGTAGGTACCGTACATTCTTCTCTAAATAAATTATTATCGAATATCAACTTTGATAAATTTCATATCGCACGTGAAGCATAATTGTGTTCAATTAAAAATTTCCACAACTTGCAATTAGATATTTGAGAAAAAGTCTGAATGTTACTAAATGTTTTTAATTCAATCTCGAAATTCGTAGATACAACTCAGTTATCAATATCCTTCATGGAGAAAAATGGATTATGGCGGTTAACATCTTGGATCTTCATAGATGTTGAAAAGCGATGTTATGCGCCTGAGTAAAGATAAATAATACTTAAGGGACTAACCCTAAACTAATGACCTTTTTTTCATTAATTTTTTTTCGACAGTAGATTTTATTAGAAAATTCTGGATTTTACACATATTATAAAAGACGTTCAAAAGTATACCAAATTTTTGTTTTAATGACATCCGGCGGAGATACGGCGGCCCGAAGAGAACTTTTTTTTTTAGTATCAATGAATACTCAATTTTGGCTCATCTGAAATAAAAAATCCAAAATGATTCTTAAAGAGTACATGTCTGGGTATCGCATGAACCTCAATCGTAGAAAAATATTAACAAATAAACAATTGATGAAAGTTTAAATTTTTTTACTGTTTTTTGCAACATAAATTGTTTAAAAATGTTGTTAAATGTGAATGAAAAATTGTGATCGAGGTTCATGTCATAGCTACGCATCTTATTAACATCTCTGCAAAATTTGAGACAAATCGTCCCAGTAGACCGGCCTGAATCGTTGGTACCAGCTTAAAAAACACTGTTTCGGAAAAACGCGTTTAAAAATTATTATCAAATTAATATTTTGTTGTAACAATTTTTTACATTCTCATCAGAGAATATTTGTGTAAAATTTGACCCCCCCCCCCCTCCATTTTTGTCAAATGTCCACGTTTTGAGACCCCCTGAACCAAAAAAAAAATAGTTTTCGGAGATCAAAATTATACTTTAAGATTTACTGTATTTTATTTACTTCCTTGTCATTTAAAAAAAAAACAAATTTCCCCTTTTTTGGAAAATGAAATCCCCTATTTTCCTTTAAGTTGAACTACTGATCTGCTGTGATCCCTGCAATTATTATCAACATTTTGAAATTATTCTACAACCTAATATTCTTATTATCAACACTATATCATTAAGATTTGAATCCTGTAACTATTAAGGCAGACACACAGACGTCTGTCTGTGTGTCTGTCTGTAGATTTTTGTTTGTTAGCACGATAACTTTCGAAAAAATTGACAGATTACATTGGCCTTTTGTATACTCGTTTAGTGTCCTAAAATGAAGGTCAAGTTCGTTAGCCAACCATTTTGAATAAAAATTCAAAAAAGGTACAACATTTTGAAATTTGTTGAGACCACTTTTTTACAATTTACAAATTCTATGAACGGATATTCATAGTACTCAGAAAGAAAAACAATTTATCCTTATGACATTTTTCGATAAAATGAAAATTAACAGACTCATAGCATTTTTGAAATTCAAAAAATCAAAAGAAAATGAAGATTTTAAGCCAAACAACGCACGATATGAAAAAAAAAGTCAAGAGAAGAAAAAAATTGCTATTTAAAAGCTCTACTGTTAGTTACTATTAGTTGGATCTTTTTTAAGTTTAGTGTAAGTGTGATAAGAGAGTATAGCATTTATCAAGATAATCATTTTTGTTCATGACCACCGTCATGTTACCCTTATCGGTTCTAGTAATGATGATATCTTGATTTTCTGCTATGAATTGTTTTGTTTTACTACCAAGATAATCAGTTTCTGATACAACATTATTATTATAGGTATTATTAAGAGAGATTTATTATTTAAAGATAAAACACATCTTCGTATATGGGTAATTGTCAAATTGAAGGCAAACTTGAAGTCCCAGTAATATAACATTAAATTAGAAACTCTTACTGATT
>JBAGKK010526313.1:0-12868 GCA_037177015.1 Euceroptres primus
ACTAATAAGACTTTCCAATTGAAACAGTTTAATTTTTAACGTTAAAATCTGAAAATTCTAAAATTGTGAACTGATTCTGAATCGTCTAGTAAAATTAATTATTATTTACTTTTTAAATCTTAAAAGACAGTTCAATTTTAAAAATCTATAATTAATTTATATTCACAGTTGATCAACTAAAAATGGTTTTTATCTAAAATCTTTGATTTTAAACGCTTCTAATTTTTAATTGCTTAAGTCTTTAAAACTGCATTTTAAAGTTCTTGAAAAGAAAACGAACGCTTAAAAATTAAAATATAAAATGGAAAATTTTTAAAGTGATAGAATTTCGAATTACGCATTCTAAACTGAATGATATCATAAGTGAAAAAGATAGCAATTTAACTAATTATTAAAAAACCGATTAAAATCAAATTTGGATAGATTTTTTCTAAAAATTTATAAAATTCCCGGTCAAAAAATAAATTCACTATCATTTCCCGGTTTCATAAAATTCCCGGTCATTTCTCGGTTTCTCTGTCCCGCGGCCACCCTGAAAAAAAGGGGGGGGAAAATTTCAAGCACTCTGTAAGGAAGATTTTCTTCAATATTCAATATTACTATCATCCGCATACTAAAAAATAAAAATGCTTTTAGAACCAAATTCGGTATGGAAATAGATCGGGCCACAAAACTATCCGACTTTAGTTTTAGTCCATGAATCTCGAACAAAAGAATTACTTTTTCTGAATCAAAATAGAATGATTGTGAATGAAAACAAAATCGAATCTGGTATCATTTTTCAAAATGAAGTTGATCAGATATCATATAGAACAACCGAAGATCATATTAGAACGCCCAAAAAAGCATACCGGATTGAAAGGAAAGTCTAGTTTTTACTGTGCGATTTCCTTCAATATTCAATATTACTGTCATCTGATTTTCTTCAATATTCAATATTACTATCATCCGATTTTCTTCAATATTCAATATTAATATCATCCGAAACAA
Source organism: Euceroptres primus (assembly GCA_037177015.1). NCBI lineage: Eukaryota > Metazoa > Arthropoda > Insecta > Hymenoptera > Figitidae > Euceroptres > Euceroptres primus. Next base: position 991 of record JBAGKK010526313.1, read on the forward strand.
TTGTACACATTTTTTTGTTACTCTCACTCTTTATATTTCTTTATATTTCTTCTTATCTTCTTTATATCTCTTCTTTATATTTCTTCTTTTCGATTTCAATCTTTTTATAAAAAGATTTAAATCGAAAAGAAGAAATAGAAAAGAAGAAACTTTCTATAGAAAGTCTCGACAATTTTTTTTTTAGTGTCACCTTGAATTTGAATTTGAACCGTGACATCTTCTCGCATGGCTGATTTTTAAATGCACTCTGCCTCTCTATGGACTCGGAAATTCGTTCCAGGTCGCGATTTGCTTCTATCTTTTCTATTTTCTGCATCTGGACTCGGTTTTGGTCAAGGTGGCTCGTAACGCGATTTAGAATCGTATGAATCTTCTGATGCAGCTTATTTCGCAATTTTCAATGCAGCATAACATATTTTATATTATTATATTGTATCCTCATCCTCATTAATGTAGCATATTAATTTACACACATCAATTTTAATACTAACGCGTATGAATTCACGAAAAATATAAAATTAAGATAAAGTTTATTATATTTCTCACAGAAAACCACTGGTGGTATCTAAATCTGAATTAATCAAAAAACACTAATGAAATAACGAGAAGTCTTCCACCAACTGAATTAGTAAGCATTTCTACTAATAATTAGCAGAAAACTGCTAAATTAGTTAGTGGAATTTGATTAAAAATTAGTAGTTTTCTGCAATGAGAAACATGGATTCTACCGAGTAATGACATGTATATTAATAGGTATAATTTGGGTATAATGGGTATAATGGATATAATGGATACAATGGAATATAAACCATGGGACAGCCATCTAGGTTATTAGGAGCTATAATCTGAAGATTTTAAAAATGGATGATAATGGATAATATCTTAAATTATAAACCAAAACATATGCAAGATGTTAAAATTTATAATCTATATGATGATAAAATCTATAATCCAATCCTGATTATGAATTGATTATAGATTATCAATCCTGATTATAGATTATCAATCCTGATTATAGATTATAGATTTCCAACGATTTCAGAAAAAGTTCACACGATTTCAAGGATTTCAAAGATTTTGTAAAAATTTCAAGGATTTAACCAAAATTTCAAAAGATTTTAAGGATTTCAAAGATATCAAGAATTTCCCCAAGATTTCAAAGATTCCACAAAGACTGCATAAAAAATTCAAAAGATGTCAAGGATTACTAAAGATTTTCCAATGATTTTACGAAAATTTGAAAAAATTTCAAGAATTTAAAAGATATAAAAGATTTCACAAAAATTTCAATAATTTCAAAGAATTCCCAAACATTTCACCAAAATTTCAAAAGATTTCAAGAATTTGAAAGATTTCAAAAGACTGCAAATATTTCATTAAAAAATCAAAAGATTTCCCAATGATTTCACACAAATTTGAAAAGATTTCAACGATTTCAATGATATCAAAGATTTTACAAAAGTTTCAATGGTTTCAGAGAATTACCAAAGATTTCACAAAAATTTCAAAACATTTCGAGGATTGTAAAGATTTCTAAAGATTACAAAGATTTTTTCAAATATTTCTAAAGACTACAAAGATTTTACAAAGATTTCATTAAAAATGCAAAGATTTTAAGAACTTTAAAGATTTCAAATGATTTCCCAAAGATTTATCAAAAATTTAACAACAACTGGTAATTATTTAAACAATATTTATAAACAAATACACAGTTTTCGTATGTCACAATGAATAGGCTCCATTTTTTTTGCAGAATTGACTTAAAATGTCTTGCCAATGACTCCTTGCTGTCATTTTTTCAAATTAACAAAACTGGTAATTATTTAAACAATATTCATAAATCAATTCACATTTTTAACATTATTTCACGCACAGGGCAAATTTTTTTGCGAAACCCACTAAAAATGTATCGTTAATGACTTCTATCTGTAATTTTTTTCAAACTGATAAAAAGTATTAATTTTTAAAAAAATTTTCATAAATAAATGCACACTTTGACCATTTTTTTAAGAATAGGCTGCATTTTCTTTGCGAAATCAACTAAAAATGTACTTCCAATGACTTTTTGCTTTGATACTTTGCCAACGGATAAGAAAAGTTTATTATTTAAACAATTTTTATAAACAAATATACATTTTGGACACTTTTGCAGGAATAGGCTTATTTTTTTCGTAGAGTAAGCTAGAAATGTTTTACCAATGACTACTTGCTGCCTTGTTTGTCCAGTCAACAAGAAATGTTTATTATTTAAACAATAATTATGTAAAAATGCACAGTTTGACTATTTTTTCATTAAAAGTATTAATTTTTTTGCGGAATCAACAATAAATGTCTTACCAATTATTCCCTCTTGTCGCATTTTTCTAATTAGAGAAAAATGTAGATTGTTTAAGGAATGTTTATAAACAAATTCACAGTTTGACCATTTTTTAATGATAATTTTCTTTTCTTTTGCGAAGTGAGCTAAAAAAAACCAAGGTACATGTATTAATCAATTAGTACATGTATTAATCAAAGTTGTGATGGGTTTTTAGTTATTGTGTTATCAAATTATGTATTTATTGGGTATCGTATTTTGACAACAAGCGAAGATTCGAATAATTTATTCCATAGAATATCATGAGTGTTTCTGAAAAATTAAACTGCTTTTGGTCCAAATGTTTTATTATCGTACGTAATCAACAGTAGTTATTTTTGGGTCAATTCTGCAAAGAAAAATGGAGCCTATTCATTGTGACATACGAAATCTGTATTTGTTTATAAATATTGTTTAAATAATTACGCGTTGTTGTTAATTTGATAAGAATGACAGCAAGGAGTTATTGGTAAGACATTTTAGGTCAATTGTGCAAAGAAAAATGGAGCCTATTCATTGTGACATACGAAAACTGTATTTGTTTATAAATATTGTTTAAATAATTCCCAGTGGTTGTTAATTTGAAAAAATGACAGCAAGGAATCATTGGCAAGACATTTTAGGTTAATTCTGCAAAAAAAATGGAGTCTATTCATTGTGACATTCGAAAACTGTATATTTGTTTATAAAAATTGTTTAAATAATTGCCAAACAGTAGATATTTTCAAATAATCACGATTAGGCATACATTTTTCTCATATTCTATATAAAAACTGTGAATTTCAAACAACTAATCATTGCAAATCACAAAAATAGCCTTTGTTCATTAATTTGTTTAAAACATTATAAAAAATTTTTTATACAATATTGTTTACAACTTTTTTCTGTCTCTAACCTACTGAAAATATTGCTAGGTAGTAATTACACTAACCTAAGCTCTTCTTTAGTCAATTTTGCAGATCTTAAAAAAAAGGTATGTCCGAAAAGTTAGGATGAAAATATTGTTTATTTCGTTGTTAAATAAAAAATTTTGGTTTAGCCAAATCAAAATTTCCGCATCGATTCGATATACCCGAAAGTTTTACGGACATTTTGAAAACAAAACGTTAAAATCCATTAAAAATTGGGTTGTAGACAGAGTTTTGTCCACAAAAAGTGCTGCATACGCGATAAGCGTCATCTAAATTTATCGTACAATCACTATTATATTCAAATACCTACCTTGTCACCAATACCATTGAACTTTAATTTATACCTAAAATTTATACCTCATTTATTTTCGCCGATAAGCGTTACAGATTTCGTGAATCAATTTCGTGACGCAAAAAATCGCGAATCCCCACGCCTAAAACATATTCATGTTAAAAAATCGAGAAATAGGAAGAAGGGTAAATGGGGGAAAAGGGTAAATGGGGAAAAAGGGTAAATGGGGAAAAAGGGTAAATGGGGGAAAAGGGTAAATGGGGGAAAAGGGTAAATGGGGGGAAAAGGCAAGATGATCAAAATTAAAGCTGTAAAAACGTAAGCCACCTAAAGAAATAAAATAGAAAGGCTGATAAGAAAATGAGAGAGCAGAATTATTGAAGTAATCCATATAACTACTATAAATTATTCCCCTGGTTTTTGCAATTAGACTAATTGTCCCAAGGTTGATCTCGCGATAAAGTAGCGAGCTTGTGAAACAAAAGCGAAAAAAATTCAAGAAATACAAGATAAAATATCCTCTGATCGCAATTACTAATTGGACTGCCGCCAATGACAAAGTGAATCATTCTTTGTATACAAACGAGGGGATTAGGCGCCCACAAAAAGTAACGACAGACGCAACGTGAATGTTAAACATGAAACTGTGCAGATCCCACCCAAGATAAAAACTCAATCGTGAGAAAAAAATTCTATTGTCACCGATTTCTGAATATCAAGGATCGGAATGTCTGTTATGCAAATAAGTTTTGAAATTTTGCCTTCTTTCATAATACGCAGATACTTAAATAGAAAATTACTGAAAAGTCGACGAATTAATTTATTTTATATGCATACTTTAATTTATTTCACCTTATTTCAGTTATTTTAATTTAATTGACTTGTATTTTTAGTGAGTAAATAAATTTTGAAGAGTGCAAATATGGAGTGAGAAGAGGTGGACTGTGGGAAAAATAAAAAATAAAAAATGGCGGCCTACTCTCGATAGATAGGCGGAGGCGACGGTCGGCGTAGATTACGAGTGCTTGTCAAAGGAAGGACTCTCGCGAGACAGAAAGATAGCTGCGGTAATTTAACGTCGACTCGCGTCTCGTCCGGCGCCAAGATAAACCGGATTAATAAATAGAAGAGATTTCCAGCCTCCGTTAGAAACATTCGGAAAGTAAATTCACATTATTTTTTACAATTAATTCGGCCTGAAATATCGTCACAAAAGGCCCATTCTTTTCTGGGACCTATCTGAGGATTAATTCGGCTTGAGAAATCGTCATAAGAGGGCCTTCTTTTCGTTTGACTTTTTTTATGATTAATTGGGCGTGAAAAATCGACACAAAGAGGCCTCTTTATGATTTATTCAGCCAAAAAAATGTCACAAAAGGGCCTTCTTTTCCTTTGATCCTTTTTATGAATAATTGGGCATGAAAAATCGACACAAAGGGGCCTCTTTATGATTTATCCAGCCAAAAAAATGTCACAAAAGGGCCTTCTTTTCCTTTGATCCTTTTTATGATTAATTGGGCATGAAAAATCGACACAAAGGGGCCTCTTTATGATTTATCCAGCCAAAAAAATGTCACAAAACCTTCTTTTCCTTTGATCCTTTTTATGAATAATTGGGCATGAAAAATCGACACAAAGGGGCCTCTTTATGATTTATTCAGCCAAAAAAAAGTCACAAAAGGGCCTTCTTTTCCTTCTGATCCTTTTTATGATTAATTGGGCGTGAAAAATCGACACAAAGGGGCCTCTTCATGATGTATTCAGCCAAAAAAAAAACGTCACAAAAGGGCCTTCTTTTCCTTTGATCCTTTCTATGATTAATTGGGCGTGAAAAATCGACACTAAGGGACCTCTTTATGATTTATTCAGCCAAAAAAAATTGTCACAAATGGGCATTCTATTCTTTTGACTCTTTATGATTAATTAAGCCTGAAAAATCGTCACAAAGAGGCCTCTTTTTATGATCTATTAAGCTTCAATAATCGTCATAATGGGACCTCATTTTCTTGGCAGTTTTTATAATTAATTGGGCCTGAAAATCGTCGCGAAGAGACCTCATTTTCTTGGCAGTTTTTACGATTAATTGGGCCTTAAAATGGTCGCAAAGGGACCTCATTTTCTTGGCAGTTTTTACGATTAATTGGGCCTTAAACTCGTCACAAAAGGGCCTCAATTTCTTTTGACCCTTTTCATGAGACATTGGCCCTGAAAAATTGACACAAAACACTCATTTTCGGGGATTTTTCTTAGGATTAATTCGGCCTGAAGAATTGTCACAAAAGGGCTTACTTTTCTTTTGACTCTTTTTATGATTAATTGGGCCTGAAAAATCGAAACAAAGGGGCCTGTTTTTATGATTCATTCAGCCTAAAAACGTGTCTCAAAGGGATCTCACTTTCTTGGCAGTTTTTGTGATTAATTGGGCCTGAAAAATCGTCACAAAAGGGCCTACATTTCTTTTGACTCTTTTTGTGATTAATTGGGCCTTGAAATCGTCACAAAAGGGCATCTATTTCTTTTGACTCTTTTTGTGATTGATTGGGCCTTAAAAATCATCACAAAAGGACCACTTTTTCTTGGGATGACTTATGATTAATTAGGCCTTAAAATCGTCATAAAATTACCTCATTTTCTTGGCAGTTTTTATGATTGATTGGGTCTGAAAAATTGACACAGAACGTCTATTCTTTTCGGGGACTTTTCTTAGGATTAATTCGGCCTGAAAAGTCGTCACAAAAGGACCTTCTTTTCCTTTGATTCTTTTTATGAATAATTGGGCCTGAAAATCGAGAAAAGGGGACCTGTTTTTATGATTTATTAAGCTTCCAAAATCGTCGCAATGGGTCCTCATTTTCTTGGCAGTTTTTATCATTAATTGGGCCTTGAAATCGTCGTAAAGGGACCTAATTTTCTTGGCAGTTTTTATGATTAATTGAGCCTTAAAAATCGTCACAAAAGGGTCACTTTTTCCTGGGATGACTTTTTATGATTAATTGGGCCTTAAGCTCGTCACAAAAGAGCCTCAATTTCTTTTGACCCGTGTCATGATAAATTGGCCCTGAAAAATTGACACAAAACACTCATTGTTTTCGGGGACTTTTCTTAGGATTAATTCGGCCTGAAGAATTGTCACAAAAGGGCTTTCTTTCTTTTGACTCTTTTTATGATTAATTGGGCCTGAAAAATCGTCACAAAAGGGCCTATATTTCTTTTGACTCTTTTTGTGATTAACTGGGCCTTAAAAATCATCAAAAAAGGACCACTTTTTATTAGGATGACTTATGATTATTTGGGTCTTAAAATCGTCACAAAAGGACCAGTTTTTCTTGAGATGACTTTTTATCATTAGTTGGGCCTTAAAATCATCACAAAAGGACCAGTTTTTCTCGAGATGACTTTTTATCATTAATTGGGCCTTAAAATCGTCACAAAAGGGCCTCTATTTCTTTTGACTCTTTTTGTGATTGATTGGGCCTTAAAAATGATCACGAAAAGACCACTTTTTCTTGGGATGACTTATGATTAATTAGGCCTTAAAATTGTCATAAAATTACCTCATTTTCTGGGCAGTTTTTATGATTGATTGGGCCTGAAAAATTGACACAGAACGCCTATTATTTTCTGGGACTTTTCTTATGATTAATTCGGCTTGAGTATTCGTCATAAAAGGGCCTTATTTTTATACGACTCTTTTTATAATTAATTGGGCGTAAAAAATAGACACAAAGGGGCCTCTTTATGATTTATTCAGTCTAAAAAAATCGTCACATAAGGGCTTTCTCTTCTTTTGACTCTTTTTGTGATTAATTGGGTCTGAAAAATCGTCACAAAGGGGCCTCTTTTTATGATTTATTCAGCCTAAAAAATCTTTACAAAGAGACCTATTTTCTTGGCAGTTTTTATGATTAATTGGGCCTGAAAAATCGTCACAAAAGGACCTATGTTTCTTTTGACTCTTTTTGTGATTAATTGGGCCTTAAAAATCACTGCAAAAGGACCACTTTTCTTGGGATGATTTTTTATGATTAATTGGGCCTTAAAAATCATTACAAAAGGGCCACTTTTTCTTTGGATGACTTTTTATGATTAATTGGGCCTGAAAATCGTCACAAAGGGGCCTCTTTTTATGATTTATTCAGCCTAAAAATTTTTTAAAAACGAACCTTATTTTCTTGGCAGTTTTTATGATTAATTGAACCTGAAAAATCGCCACAAAATGGCCTATGTCTCTTTTGACTCTTTTTGTGATTAATTGGGCCTTAAAAATCACTACAAAAGGACCTCTTTTTCTTGGGATGACTTTTTATGATTAATTGGACCTTAAAAATCATTACAAAAGGACCACGTTTTCTTCGGATGACTTTTTATGATTAATTGGGAATTAAAATCATCACAAAGGGACCTCATTTTCTGGGCAGTTTCTGTGATTGATTGGGCCAGAAAAATAGGCTTTAAAAATCGTCACAAAAGGATCACTGTTTGATGGGCTGACTATTTATGATTAATTCAGCCTGAAAAATCAGCACAAAAGGGCCTCTACTTCTTTTGACGCCTTTTTATGATTAACTGGGCCTGAAAAATCGTCACAAAAGGGCCTCTTTTTCTTGACAACTAAAAATTGTCATAAACAATTGTACCCAACAACTTTCTGAACCATTTTTATACTTTTTAAATTATTTATTTACTTCTTAAACTTTTAAGATACCTTTTCACTATTTCTAATAAGAATATTTCTCTTTTAAAGTAAATATAATAAAATATAATATATGAAAATTCAATATTCACACTAAAACTTTACATTATCATTTACCTTGTTGATATTACTAAAGAAGATTCCTCTAAGAAACCTGTATTTCCTCATTGGCGGATTACGGATTAGGAAAGCGTTGATAGAACAAGAATAAAGTATAAATCAGAGGATAAAGATATAAAGAAGTCGTAAGTCATTCAAGTAACGGGTTCGAAAATCTATTAAAAATGACTATAAATTACCGAAGCTGCGTAATCTACCAGACGTTTCTACATTTTTATGATGGGTCAAGTTTTTACGTGTTTACTATTTTCCACGATTATGTCAATTTTTTTTGTTAATTTTAATTTTAATTTTAGCACTAAAGTGAAGCTAAATACCTTGTATAATAATTAGAATGATAATGGAAAGTTAATAAATAATATTATAGCAAATGTTGTAGAATATGCAAATTATGTAACAAGTATCCAAGTAGACATAAGTGCGAAATATGTAAATAAGGTGAAGTATAAAAAGTAAATAATATAAAGTGAATCTTGAAGTAAATAGTATATTCATAAAATAAAGAATTGAAGATTCTTAAATAAAATTAATAAATAAAATGAGTAAAATAAGTAAGTAATAAATAAGTGAAATAAGTAAAATAATAAATAAATAAGGTAATAAGTAAAAGGAAAAAATTAAATAATAAGTAAAATAATAAATAAATTAAGTAATAAGTAAACGGAAAAAAATTAAATAATAAGTGAAACGAAATAAATAATTTAGAATTTATAAATAATGCAAAATAAATTTCTCTTTATGAAATTAAACGAAAGAGAAGACTTTAAATATATTTTTCGTTTCAAAAACAAAAAATTAATTTTTACACCACTCATTAATTATTCATTATAATCATTTATGGCAGAATGTAAGAGGGGAAGCTGGTTTGAACTAGTGAGTATAAAATCAAAGATGACGTGTCTATCGAGGCATCTATAATAAATCCGTTAAGCCTGCTTATAAATCTAGGAGTGATAAGCCTAGATCCAATTAAGTTTATGAAATCACAATATGCATAATCCACAAAAAGTAGAACTTTGTTACTTTATGTTGAGCGGCACTTCATATTTCATTCTTTGTTCCTTTTATATCCATCATTTTGTACTTAGAACACAAAAAAATAAATTGCAATTGATACTATCAAGGAAAACTGAATTTATTTTCCAAATTTTGTGTAGATTTATTTTATTGGTTTAAGAATCAAGATTAGTGAATTCTCGGGGACACCTCAGGTCACTATCGTTGAATCAAAGAAACTGAACTCCCAATTCTACCAAAAAAATCCCCGATTTACCTAAAATTGCTCAAGAAAATTCGTTTACATATATTTTTCTCCATTGTTTCCAAGTAAATATTTTTAGAAACAATAAAGTCCGGATCGAGTGATTTGAAACTTGCAACTCAGAATCCTCTCAGTAAATTTCACGTGTGTGGGAATCTCGTGCCACGTTATGTCTCGAATTTGCAGAATAAATCACAATGCTGTCTGACATTTTGGCACGAGATCATACGCGAGTTTGCCAGAATAAATGTTTCCCACTTGACAAGTGTGGTTTCTCGCGGCCTTCGTGTTCTAGATGAAATTCTCACTTTAGTTTTGCTTATTTCTTTCTTTGTATGATTTCCATATACTTTCCATTTTCTATTTCATTAATCTTAACTTTTTTGTTGGTAGAATCAAAAAAGACAGTTCGAATGAGCGAAAATGTCTAGGGGAGACTTTAATGCTTCGGGAGTCGATAAGCGATGTTCTCTTTACTGATATCGTAGAATTACTTATTATTTACTTTTCGCGTATACAAAAAAAATAATATGTATGCGCGCATATTAAAAAATAACATTTATGTTCATACAAAATATTTTAAAAGTAACATTTATGTTCATAGAGAATACTTAAAAAGTACCATTTATGTTCATAGAAAATATTTAAAAAGTAACATTTATGTTCATAGAAAATATTTAAAAAGTAAAATTTATGTTCATAGAAAATATTTAAAAAGTAACATTTATGTGTACAGAGAAGCATATAAAAAGTAACGCATATAAAAAGTAACCAACGCGCAAATAGCACCCATAAAAAGTAACTTGTGTGCAAATAACGCACATAAAAAGTAACTTACGCGCAAATAGCGCATATAAAAAGTAACCTACGCGCAAATAGCACATATAAAAGTAACTTACGCCCAAATAACGCATGTAAAAAGTAACCTACGCGCAAATAGCACCCACAAAAAAGTAACATACACAACTTTTTATCAACAGTAATAAGTAGAACTTTTTGTTAACAGTAATATTTGTGTTACCTCTTTTTAGAGTCGATACACATGGTTAAGAAAACTCGAATGAAAAATAAAAAGGCTAAATGGGTGGTTTAGGTTGGTCTGTAATTTTTGCGAGTTTTTAGGAGAGCCTGGCAAGTGTGTTAACCTGAAGTTGGGTATCGCGTGAGAGCGGAAGATGAGGTAGCTCTCGTGGAAGCGTTTACGGCGATTAACGCTCGAAGAAACAGGACATTAAAGGTGTACGGAGGCGGAGAAATATAAAAGTTACGCCGCTCGAAATCCCTCGGCTAACCTGCAACCGGCTTAGGGTTATAGATCCGCAATTTTCAATGAATGGATCGCCGTGAATCATATTAGATGTTCCTCTATTCCCAATATATCTTGCAATATTTAATAATTCCTCCCAGTGTCAAAAACCATTACTCAACCGTATAATTCTTAACTTCTGCCATTTACAGGCTTCCTCACACCTTAAAAAGTTCCCAGCTTCCTGCGGGTCGTAAAGCAGGTTTTACAAAAAAAGAAACTTATCCTAGGCCGCAATATATTAGAGGATATCGTTAAAATACTCAAAATGGTAATTGAAATTTACTTCTCTTTAACAGTTCTATTTGGAGACTTTTCAGGGTGGCCGTTTTAATCAAAGATAAAAATTCCCAGTCATTTCCCAGTTTTTTTCCGGTTCGCAAACATTTTTCACTGTCAATAAAATTCAAAAAATCGAACTAAAAATTTGTCCATTTGAAGTAATAAAAACTGAGTTGCAAAGTAAAGCAGTCAAAGTGGAGCTCTTGAATTTTAAACTTTTAAAATTAAAGTTTAAAAGTTTTTAACTAAAAAAAAATTTTGAATGCTCTTACACGTATAAATGGAAGCTACTTACACATTTCAACTAAACAATTTTAAATGAAATGCAGTTAAATTGCCAAATTGAAATTTTAAACTTTTATAAATTATAGAGTTCAAAGATTCAGATTCAGTTGCAAAAATATAAATATACGTTATCATTTTCAATACTGTAAATTGAAGAATCAATCAATGAATTTAAAATTTTCAAAATTATATCATTTTAAGCAATTTTAAGCTAAAAACATTAAAAAATGATTGATTACTTTTTTTATAAACTGAACACATAAATTAAATGTTGAATTATTTTTATTTTTAATAGTTTAAAAATCCTTAAAATGCTTCAAAATTTTATTTCAAAATCTTGAAACATCTACATGTTGTTTTACAATTTTTAAA
>JBAGKK010526344.1:0-12866 GCA_037177015.1 Euceroptres primus
CAAACAGTTTCTATAATATTTGTCTGAGTAAAGACGATTTATGTTTTAAGAAATAATTGAATTTGGGGAAATTTTTTTCACATTTTCAGTTTTATTATTAAAAATATACATCAAGGAAAAAAAATTTAAATAGAAAAATGTTCCGTCTTGTCATTCTCTACAAGCCCATATTTTCTTTATTTCACTTTTTTGAACTTTAAAATTTGGATATCACAAGACGTTTGGACAATACTTTCTCGCGTCTTCGAGCGCTCGTCCCCTTATTGCATCCGGCCCCTCAATTTATTTACCTTCAATTTTTGAAAAATCGTTTAAAGCGGATAAAAATTGTGACCTGTAGACTGATTTGTCTGCAAAAATTTAATTTTGGACCACTGTGCGGACGGACACAGACTACGCGTAAAAGGGTTTCTGCTCGGGGTTCCGAATCTCTAAAAACCAGAATAAACTAATTTACTCTTAATAGGAATCAAGGCGGTATTAATGCTTAACCCGAAGAAAAACTTTTCATAGTAACTTGACACTGGTACACGGTTTGGGAAACTCAAAAGTTAATTGTTTTATTCGGCTCAAAATTTATTTTCGCGTTAAGTAAAGCAAATAAGCTAATTTTATGATATTTTTTACATGTGCTATATCTTGTTACAACTATATCGCTTTTATTGATGTTTCTACATAGAGTTATATCTGTTATGTACGTCACATTTCAGTGGGCATAAAATCAAAAAGACGTCACTAGAAAAGCCTAAAAGCGTTTTTAGAACATAGACATTAAAGCACTTGATTTTAGAACGTTTCAAAATCGTTCTATGAAAGTTGTATCAATTGGGTACCAGGAGTGAGGTGTACCTCACTTCCCTACATTCTCTAGATGCTTCTACCCCAATTTTATAAAAAGAACTGACGGAATTTTTGGTATTAATACTCATAATGCCGTTCCTATATTAAGAATTTTTATTGTAAAGTAAAATTTCAGAATCTTTAAAGTATACGACTAAAACAAGAATGCAAATCGCGAAGAGGCGTCCGGAAGTCTTACAAAAGGGCTGACTTGAGAAACTCAGGAGGGTGGTTGATTGGATTAGGACTCAGTTTCGTGATTGCCGTTTGTGACTCCTTTTCTCCCTTGCCCTTTGCCTCTTAAATTCGAAGTTCTCTTCTGCTAACAAATAGACTAAAGTACTGCAAACTTCAAAGGAAAATGTGACAGAACACATTAACTAAAATAAACTATATCCTCGACTTTAGCATCAACAGATTTTAATTTCTGATAACGAATTAAAACAACAATGCTCAAAGTCATAAAATGTTTATTCTTAGAACCTTGAATCCGGCCTTGATGGGAGACACGATCATTTTTTTTTTTTCTATCAACGATCGCCCACCGAAGCTGAACGTACCCCTAATACTTTGCATGTATGAATTGATGTGGGTTTGCAGGCTGATGCGTGATTTCGTAATCAGCTATGCAAACGAACTTAGTCCCATAAAAATGGCGGTTTCTGTAATGGCGCCGGATGGTTTTTTGCTCGTAAATGCTTCACGTGAAATACACTCTAAAATAACGGCGCGTACACATTGGTGCAGTTACCACTATCATGAATGGTTGATGCGCTTAAACGATCCACCAGTATATTATTATACCGCACTAACGTGCATTAGTAGCTTATGATCGCTAATGATAAGTGCCACGATTGCTTGCACGAAACGCGGTTTGATTGAACTTTTATAGAGCAGATATTGCAGTAGCTGGAATCGGGAACGTAGAGCGAAATTAGTTTTTAGTATCTTGTGTTCTCGGAATTGAAATAGCAGTCAATGCTTAGAAGGTGATGAAACCGTTTTCTCAACGAGTTGTATGGATAAACTTCTAATAAACGTAAGTGAGAATTTAAAAAATTGACGTAATGAAAAATCTTTTTTTTTATAGCTCAAAAGTAAATTTACCTATCAATAAACGTAGACCGGAAAGGCTAAATTCTTCAGAGAATTCCTTTAAAATTTATAATAGAAAAATATTCTTCTTGCAGGTATAGGGGAGTCTACTTTAGAGCTAATAGTAACAATAATACCGAACAACTTTTGTCCACTAACATTTATGGAATCTAATATGAGACAATTACCTATTAGGAGACCTGACTTTTCTCAATAAATAACATTCATAGTTTATATATCATTATATCAACATTCGTGATTGTTAATTTTCCATCAGTTCATGGAATCTTTGATACTTTTTCCTGTCATTTATTTACAGGGCAACTGTAAGATAGATGTTGTTATCTTAAAGACGACTTGTGGCATTTCTCCTTCGCCAATGGGTAGACAACCGTGTACAAACAACTCCCTCGCTTTTGCTGTCAGTTTTTGAATTTAGAGGAAGTTGTCTCTTTTGTCCCCTGTTAGGACCGTCTTATTCCCTGATGGTCTTGGCGTTCCAGTTAGTCTTTTCTTTATAAGCGGAATTTCTCGAGTCATGCACCTTCATTTATCCCTCCCGTTTCACTTGAGAAGCAAGCAAAACAGATTTTCTTTTCTACGCACCTGGTGACGATAAGGCGTGTGAAACTTTCTGTCTACAGAAGACGATGACGTAAAATTGTATTCTTCGGAGACAGGTTTTCGAAACCAAAGCTACTAAATGAAAAGAGTTTTTCGTTTTGAAATGCTCTAAGTCATTTTTTCTAAGTCTAATGTGTATGCGCTGAATCTAAACGATTCGGGCTTCCATTTTAAAGAATACATGAGAGATAAAGATTTGCTATAAAACGGTAACCAACAGCGCAGAATTACACTTTGTAACATGATTTTTTTTCCTGGGTAGTGACTAATTTTTCGATTGATTTTACCAAGAAATAAAGGAGGAAAAACACTTTCCTTGCAAAGATTTGCTTTTGGCTTCCAGAATTTCATTTTCAGGAATTTAAAAATTTCCGAATTCGGCCTAAGACATTCAACCCCCCCCCTCCCCCCCTAAGGGTAGTTTTTTCTCGTAGATGACCTGACCATTTCTTTTAACGATCTTTAATATTTCCTGTGTTTGTACATAACAGAACTGTGCTCGTCCAGAACCCTGATAGGTAGAAGATAGATTTGCCCTCTTCTGTGCTATAAATGCATGAAAGGGGTGTATTTCCTTTATAAGAGTGGCTTCCACGAATTCTTACGACCGTATATTAACATGAAGAGGAAGATTGAGCTTTGAGATCTTTCCGAAACGTCTAGAACGTCGGATTAGTATGTTATAAATATTCGAAAATGCCGAAAAACACGGATTTTAACAGTTTCCACCCCTATTCCTTGCTTCAAAACCCTTGCAAGGAAAATATTTTTTTCTTTTGTTTCTTGGTAAAAGCAATAGAAAAATTACAGTCACTACACAGGAACAAGAAAAAAGTAAACAAATATTACGAAGTGTTATTTATCAAAAATATTCTACATGGTCAATCGATTTTTTTGCAACAGAAATTCTACAAGCGATTTTGGAGATTTCAGGGGCCTTGGGAAGATCTCTAAAGATTTGTAAATTGAGTTTAAAGTTTTCTAGAATCTCGATGTATTTTCAAGATGCTCCTTGCTTTTAGATGGTTGAAAAGGCTTGGTCGAGTGTCCGTCCGTCCCTCGTTTACTGCCTGGGCACAAATTTTGAATGAGCCTAAAAAAGCCTAAAAAAAGTCGTATGTGCTGAGAAAAACAACCCCATAGCAACTATTTTATGAGTGGTAATTGACTGACGGGGAGTGATGAAGGGGGTATAGAAGAGAAGAGGTAGTAAGGAAGGATTGCAGGGTGTGAGAATGGGGGAAAAAAGGCGAAGGAAAGAGTAGTGGGGGCAATACAGGAGAAGCGGTCAGTAGGGAGGAAATAGGGGGAAGGAGAAGGAGAGGTGATAAGGGGAGCGGAAAGAGAGAAGGGTAAATAAGGGCTACATATTATAATTGAGTGACTGGAAAGAATGAAGGGGTTATAGAGGAACAAGATAGAGGGGAAGGGAGGAGGGGGGGAATGAAATTCTGGAAGGGAGAAAGTATAGGAAGGGAATGTAGGAGAGGGTGATGAGAGGAGGACAAAACGAGAGGATAGGTAGAGGAGGGCTTTAGGTTGTGATTGAGTGACAAGCAGGAATAAAGGAGTATAGAGGAAAAGGGTAGAGGTGAAGGAATGAGGGGCGGAGGGGAGTTGAAAAAATGGGGAGGAGAAAAGTGGGATGAGGGTGAAATTCTATAGCGTTAAGGAGGGGACGGGAATTAGAGAAGAAAGTTGAAAACGGTAATGAGAGGACGAGAAAAAGTAGAGAGAGGTAAAGGAGGGCTTTATGTTGTCATTGAGTAAAAGAGAAGGATGAAGAGGGTATACAGGAACAGGATAGAGAGGAAAGGAATGGAATTCGAGATGGGGGAAAGTAGAGGAGGGGAGTGTAGGAGAGCAAAAGGAGAGAATGGGTAAAGGACGACTTTGTGTTGTTATTGAGTGACAAGATAGGATGAAGGGGTATAGAGGAAAAGAGAAGAGTAAAAGGAACGAGGGGCGGAGGGGAGTTGAAAAGGTGATGAGGAGCAAAGTGGGATAGGGGTGAAATTGGACACCGTTTAGGAAGAGAGGGAAATTACAAGAGGAAGTTGTGAACGGTAATGAGAGGAGAAAAAAGGATGGGGAGGGTTGAAGGAGGGTTTTAGGTTGGATGAAGGAAAGTATGAAGAAGGTAGAGAGAAAAAGGAAGGAAGATAGGATGGGAATTCGGGAAGGTAGAAAGAAGGGGAAGAAAGGAGAGGCTGATGAGAGGATGGTTCAAGGAAGGCTATGGGTTATTATTGACTGGCAGGGAGGGATAAAGGGGATATAGGGAAGTAGTGGTAGAAGGGTGAGAGGGGAAGAAGGTTTATGATGGGAGAAGGTGCGGTGAAAGGGCGGGGAGGGTTAAAGGAAGGCTTTGGGTTGTTGCGGAGCGACAGGGAGGAATGAAGGGAGTGTAGTGAAAGAGGGAAGAGGGGACCGTTATGTTCAGGACGGAAGGAAGGATATGAGGGGCGGGAAAACAATGGGTGGGGAAGGAGGAATTGGAGGGGAAGATAAGAATAGTATAAGAAACCCTCTCTTGTAAGCGCATGTCGTCTAGTTGGACTTATTTTCTTGGGGTTTTGTAATCCACGTCAAGAAACCCTTATAACGTCAGGTTGGTCAAATGTTCGTCCATCGTTTACCACATCTTTAAAAAATTATAAGTCATGTTGATTGTAAACTTTTGTTTCAATTTCAAATAGTTTGTTTGAGAAGGTTAGGTAATTACGTAAGTCTTTTTTTGGGGGTAGGGGGTCAGAACAATTTTATGCCCATGTTAAAGCTACATATAGTTACAATAGAAAAAGTATTACATGGGGGAGGGGGTCTAAAATTTCAAAAATATTCCTTACGTTATTAATGGTCGCTCCCTTTTAATAATTTTCTTCTCTGACTGATTTTTTATTATTAGAAAGAAAATTTCTTTTGAAAATAACGATTTTTTGTAAGTAACAGTTTTCTCAACCTCCTTTATATTTATGCTCTTTTTATTCTGTTAATAAAAGTTGTTACATTCAGATGACATTCTGGGAGGTAATGGAGGTAATCTAGAATAGTTAAATTGGAGGAATTGGACAAAGAAACTTGAAAATTGGTCCCTCTGATCATCAACCTTCTTGTCCGCAGGCGCCGCAATTAGTATCCCGCTGTCCGGTGCGCTACTGGGGTTATTGAAGGGTGCATTTATGTACACTTGTGCCACACCCTTCTGATCGGTGAAGATCGTCGATGACTCGTCAAGATCGGCTTCTAAATAGTCTGTGACAAGTGTTTACAATTGAATGATTCAATTTTACTCTGATGACATACAATGATGGTGGAATATTCAACCACCGGATGTATTTAATATTTATATCTCTAATAAAGTCTGCTGGAAACTTTCCGAAGTTTCGATAAAAAATTGTATAAGTATATATAGATCAGATTACTTACAATTAGATTGTATCTTTATGCACCATATTCTTTTTTACAAGAGTGGTTGTTTTGCAGATATTTTTCGAGTCAGAGCTACTGAAAACAATATATCGTCTAGCTGCTTTTTTCACAAATATTTTTCCTCCATTGAAGAATTCAATAAACGATGATTGCTAGAAAAATCCAGAGCACGCATTCGTTTGCATCACTACTGCTGTCTTTATCATTAAATCGGTGTATGCATCTGCACACGAAAAATAGGTCTGAGTTTTATCCGTTCATTTGCACTGCAAAAAATAGTTACGCTAAAAACAACGATAGTGGTACAGTCGAAAAAAAGTAGTCAAAAGTACAATTTCTCAGTTCTCCATTTTTAGTATCTGAATCAATTCTAAATTTTCATTACTTCGAATCAGTATTAACCCATTGAAGATCCAAACTATCAATATTAAATATATATTAGTGTTGGGAAAAATTTCTTGTTAATAAAATACGGTACTGATATTTCATTATAGTTGGTACAAACATTTTGTAGGTGGATGTAGCTATCCAATTTTTATTGTAGCAAATTGGATAAATGCAGTACTTTTTTTTAAAACAGTTTAACCAACAATCTTTTTTACTGCATCCACCGCCTCAGTCTTTGCCTAATTATGAAGATTGATAAATAATTTCTCAACGTGCAAAGGAGAACGTATCAATTTTTATGGAAGAGAAAAGCAGTCAACAAAGAAATAGGACCTGCCTTTGACTTCCTAGCATCTATCCAAAATAATTGACACACGTCTGTAAGAGAAATTTTGACAGATAATGTATCATATAAGAAGTCCAGTTGTACATATCACCGAACATAACTTGCACAATGTGAGTGCTTGAGGTTGAGCGAACGTGAAGAGATCAAGAGTGAAAAATCGATTCGATCGTGAATCACCTTGTGAAGCATAACGCTTTGCAGCGGAATGTATCAGTTCACTCGACGCGCTTCGCGGTCCATAGGTGATGGATACGCCCACTTTTGATATTTCGGTGATCAATAACACTTCCCGATGCCTTTCTCGCCGAAGGAAAGGTCATTATTCACAGACGCTGGTGAATAAATAATTTACACCGTCATACCAAAGCCATCAACGTGTGAGTCTTGTGCTCGTCGATTTAATTCCGTTGTACAATCTATCTGCATACAAAAAACTGTCAAGCTTTATAATATATATTCATCTAATTATTATCTGATAAATACGATTTGATAATACTCTAATTACGTTGGTCGCCATGAGGAATATGTTTTGGAAAATTTTGGAAATTAATGACCAAAAAAAATTTTCTGCTTCTTTTCGCCCCAATTTGTTCAAAAACGTGATGTGACAGAAAAATTTCGCTTATGAATTCTGATGCAGTACCTAAAATTCTACCGAAAACTTTCGGCAGATCGAGCCAGTTATACGACCTGGTTGGATATGTACTAATTTTTAATTTATTCATTCATTATAATTTGACCTTATAATGTATTTTTGGTGAATGGGGGGCCAAATTTTGATGACTTGGAACCTAATAGAACAAAGACGGAAAGGGCAGGAGAATGCAAAATAGGGTGGAGAAATATATCTATAAAACTGCGTCAGGCTCATAAAACAGTCTTCCAGGTGGCCTTGTCTTGATCCTAGATTTACGCGTATTAAAAAGGAATTACAATATTAATAAGACTTTTTAATAGATTATCTGCATCTTAAAATACCCCCCTCACCCGAACCTCCATTAACCCCTAGGTTTCCATTCTTTTCGGCTAGAATTCGATATTACAATACCGGATCTGGTGATCAATTTGGTCTGACCGTGCCGTAAATATCGAAGAAAATATCGTTTATCGTTATTCACACGTTTTATTGCCAGCGATATATCACTGCAATGGAGGTGTATTAGTTCCCATATATATATATATATATATATATATATATATATATACGTAGGAAGGATCGAGTGCGAGTATCTGAATCTTCGGTTAAAGTTTTAATAACAGAAATGAAACAAGAAAATCAATCCCTACACGTATGGAGTCTGATTGAAAATCGTTTTTCAGTAAATTATGGATTTTGCAGAAATCGATTCTAAAGGATCAAAATTTTGAAACAAACTACTGACCCCTCAGAATACAAAGAAACTTAAATCTTTAGAGTGTTTATTATTTCAAATCAACAGTTTTTAGGGTCAGCAACTCCTTTTTGTTTTTTCGAAAAAACAAAGGTTGTGCTAGGTAGTTCAAGACGTATAAAATATTGTTCCGTTCGCTGAAATTGGATATCTTACAAGTTTTTCGAAGTTTGGTAAAAAAAACTCAACAACGCCAATTACGTTTTTTGAAAAAACAAAATATTATATGCTTTACAGTATTAAATGCGTACAATGTTGTGCCGCAAATCAAAATTCAAAAACTCTTACCGTTTTCGAAAAAAAAACCAAACATCTTAAAAATTTTCATCTTTTGAATTTTGAAAAAAAAAGTTGTGCTGAGTTGTGTGCTAGACCAGTACAGCCACTTGTCTTGATGAAACTTTACCCTTACATTAATATTTTCCAAACTAAAATCACTTGTTGAGAGGTTCCAGGTCAGGAATATTAGAGTTGTTAGCAATTTCAGTGATTTTCTTTAAACTGGGAAAATTATTCCTTATGATTTTATCTTTCATTTTAAAACAACTTTGTAGCCTCAGTTATGCACTTTTAAGCTGAAGCGTGCACGTTTACTTTTCTGCCTTGGCTAAGCGTCGTGGTCGTCCGCGTCGAGCTTTCTTTCCCTGTCGAATTTGAAATATTTTGGATTCACTTTCAGATTCAGCAGAGAAAATTTTGCACCTAATTTCAGTTTTATTCAAGGGTTCGAAAGAATGAAACTATGTCGTGCCATTAATTGTCTGAGCTTGCGAAAAACGAATCTCCAAAAGCTGCAACTCTGAAATATTGTTCATTGTAGGCAAGGTTAATAAAGTTATACTTATTTTTATATTGCGATGCAGCTCCGTCCGTAAAATAAATTATTTCTGTTACTGTGTGTCGTTTCTTTAATTCTTCAATCAATTTCTTGATATACAAATTGACAGCAGTTGCATCGTGATTAAGGCATTCAGAAGTGATCATATAACTTTCGTGTTTTAATACCCCATTTTCTTTAAAGTAAACAACGAGTGGTTGTTTGTTCATTACTCCAGTAATGATCTTGGACACAGTCTTGAATTACAGGAGAAAATTTTTCGCCAAAATCACATGGTATCACAAAAACTCCTGGTTCTAGAGATTGTTTGGTATCTTTTAAAAACTTACTTTGCGCTTTAGCTAGAAAATCGTGCTTCAAAAGTTCAGGTCATTTGTCGCTAAATTTTGTAACATAATCATCAGCTGAATCTACGATAGTTTCTAACATTGAACGATCAGTCACTTTATTGACTAATCGTTCAATGTATGTCGAAAAAATAACAAAGTCCTTGAAAAACTGATTTGATGACAAATTTATTGACCAAATTACATACAAGCAATGGACCATTGCTTGTATGTAATTTGGTCAATAAATTTGTCATCAAATAAGTTTTTCAAGGACTTTGTTATTTTTTCGACACCAGGGCATTCTTTACATGTAAGTAAATAGCAATTAGGCCTAGGAGTGCTGCATATCATTGTTTTCAAATACCTTTGTAGGATCCAAGAAAATGCTTCTCAGTCTCGGCTTCTGCAAGCTGATTTAATCGTGTTCCAGATATCATCAGTTTCGGATTCTGGTGAATTTTACAAACGCAGACTGAATGTGTGCCTCTATTTCCTGCCAGAATGCACTCTGTGGGTCTTAATTTTGCAAATTTGGAAACCCCGATATCGCAGGAAGGATGCTTTTCTTTAAAAGCGGCGTACAGCTCTTTTAGATTTCCCAAAAGTTTCCCAAAACTCTTTGACCAAGCATTTCTCGGATGAATTCGTTGTTGTAATAGAAAGAATGGACAAGTGTTTCCGTTTCTTGTGAAAGTATTTTTCCTAATCTGAAACTAGGCGATGAACCAATTCCATGTTCAGTATGAATATTTTTAGCAGTACGTGCCATACTGTATGCTATATGCCAAACGTAGTTTGTAAGCGACGAATTTCCCAACTAATTAGTAGCATAGTTAGGAATTCAACTTTTTCTGAATTAGTTTTCGTTTCAGATACTTTTTCTTTGAATTCATCAACCAGTTCATTAATTTTATTGTTATTATTTCTCTTAATATTAAATAATTTCTCTAACTCAATATCGAGAGCTTCCTTTATTTCTTGAACCCGAAGCTCTTGGGCCTTTATTGATCGACGATCCTTCGAATTATTAATCGGTGAAACTTTCAAAAGTTCAAGAATTTTATTTAAATTTAGGATTGCTTTTTCATCGACAACTGTTTTATTTTCATGTTCTGCTTCTTCAATATTTTCATCATCACCATTTTCTATTTCTTCTTTTGCGTTGTCTACTTCTTCAGCATCTAGGTCATTTTGTTGATCGAGCTGAATTGGAATTGAAGAATTATTATCTACATCGCTAGAAGAAGCATTTGAGATAGAAGGTCTCATTACACTTCTTAAACTGTGATTAGAAAATGAAAGTAAACATGAAACGCAAATGTATTTTCCTATGGCGTTGCTGAATTTTTTTCCAAAAATGTTGATTTTTCGAAAAATTTTTAAGATATCTAATTTCGAGGGTAAGACATTCTCATAGGAATGTTTTGTTCAAAAAGTCCAAAATAATTGTTTTGTATAATTAGTGCAAAGAAAGTTTTTGCACAATATGAATCGAAACCATAGAGCTGTTTTGTATATAATAAGAAACTTAGTACAATAGTTTTTTTTTCAAAGTTTGACTTAGAAATATTTTCAATATTTGGAGTTGCGTTTTGACCAGAGTGTTATGATGACAAATTTTCAAACACCAGCGTGCCGTTTAAAATTTTTTTTAAGACTAATG
Source organism: Euceroptres primus (assembly GCA_037177015.1). Classification (NCBI taxonomy): domain Eukaryota; kingdom Metazoa; phylum Arthropoda; class Insecta; order Hymenoptera; family Figitidae; genus Euceroptres; species Euceroptres primus. The sequence continues at coordinate 10,946 of JBAGKK010526344.1, forward strand.
TGTCGCTTTGTTCAGTTCTTAGGACCATTGTTTTATAAATATATTTACGACCGTAATCTCGTCTTGTACATGAACAAACTTAGAAAACTTTTTAAATAATAACAAATAAATATGAATAGAGTCCATTTTTGCGAGTATAGGGAGAAAGTATTCATTTTTAATAACTCTATAATAATAATATATAATTTGTAATATTAAGTGGACTCTGTCCATTTTTAGAGTTGTCATTATTAGAAAAATTTTCTAAGTTGTTTCATGTACAAAACGAGACTACAGTGTTAATATATTTTCAAAACGGTACAAGTCCTAAGAACTGAATAAAGCGACACACTAGTCTTAAAAAAATTTCAAAACGGCACACTGGTCTTTGAAAATTTGCCAACATAACACTCTGGTTAAAACACAACTCCAAATATTGAAAATATTTCTAAGTCAAACTTCGAAAAAAAATTACTAAGTTAATTTTCATGTACAAAACAGCTCTATGGTTTCGATTCATATTGTACAGAAAAATTTCTTTGCTCTAAGTGTACAAAACAATTATTTTTTGCCTTTTGAACAAAATATTCCTGGGAGAATGTCCTACCCTCTTAATTTCAGTGAACTGCAGAATATTGTACGTCTTTTGAACTAACTAGCACAACATTTGTTTTTTCAAGGAAACAAAATAGCGTTGATGTCCCAAAAAAACAGAATTTTTGAAATTGGGACTCTAATATTTTTTTGTTTGAAAGATCTTTTGCGGCACAATACAGCATAAACTTTCATTTTCTTGAAAATAGACAATGGTTTTGCCAACTTCTGGAGCATCTATTTCTGCTGGGGATGGTCCTCTTAGTGTATAGTATTCTTTAGAAGATTCGTTATTAACAATGTAAAATTATTTCTCTAATGTAAAAACTTTGATTTCAGTTCTAAAAATGAATTACCTGAGGTATTCCTGTTATATACGGTGTGGGCGTTAGTACCCAATACCCATTGCCATCGATAATTTGAATATTAATGCGTCAATTAAAATATGCTAAACAGCTACTTAATATCGTGCGTACGCCGACGTGGGTCGCAATATTTTATGTTTAACCTGAAATCGTAACTCGCCACGATTGTCGTCGTTTATTTTGGATTTATAATTTATAGGTGTCCGCCGCTCTGCCGGTCATCCATGTACGAATTACACATGTATAGCATCTCTCATATGCAGTGTCGCAACCACAGGTCGTCAACCTTGTATTCTATTTGAAAAGAAGAATTAGTTCTTGTTCTTTCTGATGATTATAAGACTGAAAAATTATACAATCTGGAACTTTCTAGTAAAATAAAAAAGATAACGGGTTTTCTCTGCTATAGAAGATTAAGTTGATCCCAAACTTTAGAGTGCTTGGACGTTTATTAATCTCGACAGTTTTGAAGGTGTTAGTTTTAATTTAAAGCACAGGTGGTCACAGGTGTAGAACTTAAATACAACGACGAATCTTTAACTGAGAATTACCACCAGCTGAGACTTCTTTTTTTTTGCACCTCCTACGGTGTTACTTCTTCATCTTCCTTTTTAAGATCGCCTCCCTCTTTCCACTTGTAGATAATATATACTTTTCAACTCTGATAGTAACTACAAATTTTGTTGACCAATGTGATTTTCCAAGAGCGAAATTATACCTGGAACAAATGGGTCATCCACATAGTGCTTCTACCGCTTACGGAACTTTAGTCCTAATTTCAAGAAAGAAACGAATTTTGACTAACACATACAATATAGTGGCGGAGATTGCATAAAGTTTGGTCACCTCTTCAACATTCGTTGTTTATTATATAAAGGAAATCTTACAAAATAGTCGATTTAATGACCCACTGAACTTTGCTGACCTAAAATAAGCTCTGATAGTTCGGATCCCCCAAAGCCTATGAAGGATGAATATCCCAC
>JBAGKK010526355.1:0-12866 GCA_037177015.1 Euceroptres primus
ATCAACATGCTAGTGTGTGACTGAAATATATGCAGCAACCAACTGAAATTTTGCAGATCAAAGCAGATTATTTGGGAAGTGTGAGGAGGGGAAGAACAAGAAATGAAGATGACTAACTTTTCATTTTGGACCAAAGTTAGTCTTAAAAATACTCAAAATGTAACACTTCCTAACTGGAGTCTCATCTGCAGTACAGAACTACGAAGTTCCCATCCCATTCCTTAAAAAATTAAATGTAACCTATGAAAACCAAAAATAACAAATATAGAATAAATATTGGATATAGAAATATGGAAATTAATATTTCTATGTATTCTAATAAGATTTATTAAAATGCAATATAGACTGATTTTCAATATTTTCACATTGTCATCACATGAGAGCGTATTTTATAAATAATTATACTTTTTAGAAATTTTACTACTTTTCAGTGACAAGTTTAGTATTTGGTAAAATCGAGGAAAAAAATTGGAGAGTTGTCTGCATACATTCATGAAATACTATGGAGATTTATCTTTAAAATGAGGGGAAGAACCTTAAAAAATGTTAATTATTTCGTAAGTTACTGAAAGTTTCAGAAAAATCGACAAATGCACAATTTTTCCAGTATTTTCTTACAGAATTAAGAAAATAACTTCAAGTAAATGAATTTCTTAAAAAGCAGGTCTCATGTTCATGGCCGGTACTGTATATTTTTTATCAATTTTTTTTTACAAATTTCTGCTTTTATAAGGAAGGTATATACTCAGAAAAAAGTTTTTGACTTTCAAATATAATTTTTGTATATTTTGTGTTAATATCTTTTTACAAATTTGTGCTTTCATAAGGAAGGTACATACTCAGAAAAAAGTTTTCTACTTTGAAACATAATTTTTTTAAATACAAAATTTGGACCCCATTACTATGGGATCAAAAAAGCATTTCCCTGATTTAAAAAAATATTATTTTAATTTAAAAGAATTTTTTTTAATCAAACAAACTTTTTTCTGATCAAAAAAATGCTTTTTTAAATATAAACAAATTGTGACCCTAGAACTACCAAGTTCTATTCTGAATTTTGAAAGCCACTTGATTCTTACTTGATTTCTACGTAAAATAATAGGAAACCAATGAGAATAAAGTGACTTTTAATTATCAAAATAGAACCTTGTAGTTCTAGGGTCGCGAAATTTTCATATCGAATCAAGAAAATAGATTAAAAAACGACTTCTTAAATTTGAAAAAAGTTTTCTCTAAGTGTAATTTTGATGTATTTTTGGTGGTCAGGAGAATTCTTTTACTTTTGTTTACAAGGAAGTCATTCTATTATATATTTTTTCTCATAAAATCTTATTGTGCATGAAATCTGAAAAATGAAAATTTAAGAGTATTATGGTATATTACATTTATATACATTTATATATTTATATACATTACATTTACACACACATATTTATTTATTCAAATGCTATATATGTGCATTATATACATTTATAATGCAGACAGCGGAATAATTTCAAATTTTCAGTGTTTCTACTCTTGTAAAGAAAAAAAATTAACACTAAAGTATTCAGAGTTCCATGGAATTCCAAAGGGTCTCTACTCAATGCATTTTTAACCTTTCTACACTCATAGTTTAATATTTCTAGTCAAAACATCCATATGATTAATAATTTTCAGTAAGCTTCAAATTTTTGAAAACAAAATTATTAATTTTATTTTTTTAATTGATACTTTTTCATCCGCTTTCTTTGACTATTTCATTTCTGAAACCACAAGGCTTTGCATCAGTTTAAAAACGAGCATAAGTGAAACTTCCTAATTGAGTGCCACACATTTCTTACACATGGATTCGGTAATGTGCAAAATGAAACTGTAAATTGCCAGCCCGTCATAACCTGGGGAATGAATATAATTCCTAATCAGAGAAAATTCTGCACTAATTGCTCGACTCGTCTGGCGCGCGAGCCCAGCTACATGCAATTAGTCAATTCTCACAGGCCCTGAGTATTCTGTACAATGTCAAAGTCCTTATACATAATGAAAAAAAAGTACTCTGTCAAATGTTTCACCATTAATCTCCTCATAAATTAAAAGTATTTTAGAAAAGTTTGAAATTTTACGAAAAAGAAAGTTAGGAATAATAATAAAATAATGGGAGAGAATACAGAACAAAGTATTTTATTATTTTGAGTTTCAAGTGCAAAATATGCAAGTAAAATTCTTCTAATTATTATATAACTAGCAATTTTATATGCGCGCTGAAGCGTGCGTGAAACGTTGCATTAGCAACTGTTAAAAGATGGTAAAAGAAAATACTAAAATATATATTAAGTGAATACAAAAAAATACTAAAAGTATATGTATGTATATAGAATTTTCAATACAATTCATTATTCAACTTTCAATTCAAAAGAAATGTATTTAAATGTTATTTTAAAATCATTTTCGTCAAATTTTAAGCATACAGTTTGTGTTTGAAATTTACATATATACAATTTTATGTATATAATTCTATGTAAGTACATTAAAGTAATCTAGAGTTTAATATAGATTTCTGCTTTAAAAGATTTTCCACTTTCTTTAATTTACATCCCATTGCCTTATATTTCAGGAAAAAACCAATATTTATAGTCAATTTGATGTTTAGTTTCTGTAAATATAAAATAAGAAAGGGACAATTGTCGAATAGTTATATTGAAAAATTACTAATGACTAAATAATTAGTACAAATTCATGGTTGCTTTTTAAAATAATTATTCATTTCGCTTTAAGAGAGCGTAAATTTTAGAACTAATGATAAATGAAATGCATACATTTGTAGTAATAATATGTATTTATGCAGACTCTCTAAATTTGTAATAGTTACTTTTGACTAATGAAACTGTGTCGATTTGTTCACTAAATGATTTAATAACCATTTTTATTAATTTTCAGTCTGACTAACTGTGAAATACTGCTAAATCACTTCAGTCACAGTACTAAATTTGACTTCAGTAATACATTTTTCCACCAATTTAATTGGTAGTGCGAGTTAATCATTACTGTATAAAAGTTAGTAAAAATGGTTACTAAATCGAATCAGGAGAATTCATATTTCATCATTATTAGATCTCTAAATTACGCCCTTCAAAAGCGAATGGAATAATTATTATATAAAGCAATTACGAATTTATATTATTTATTTACTCGTTAGTAATTTTTCGTTATACCTATTCAACAATAATTGTCGCTCTCTTATTTTATATTTACAGGAATTAAACATCAAGTTAACTATAAGTATTACCTTTTTTATAAAATAATAGTTAGTGGAATCTAAATTTAAAAAATTAGAAGATGCTGTTTTAAAAAAGAAAACTATATCAAAATTTTGATTGATTTAATGTGCTAATATATAAAATTATATACATAAAATTATACATATTTTCTGCTCAAATTGTATGCTCAAAATTCGACAAAAATAATTTTTAGTTTTAATTATTGTTCAATAATATTTGATGGGTGGAACGCCATAAGGGATTAACCAACATTTTGCTGATTTTTTAGGAGAGACAAAAACGTTCTGTAAAATCTGATTTTGGATTTTAAAAAAAAGAAAACATCCTCTCTCGATATACATCAATATTGAATTGAAGCGTGAAAAGTTTCATTCGAAAATGTTATTAGGTTCCGAGAAAAGAGAGGGAGAGTATATCTTTTTTCGCTCGTGGCGAACATGTTCTCAAATTTGTCTAATCATTAAAAATATAATTTTCAAGTGTTTCAAGCTTCAAGTGTTTAAAAAAACAGAAATTTGATTTCTAGTTATTCAGTTGCTGAATCCATACAAAAAACCGTTACAAGTTAAAAAGTGTTACAAGTTTCAAGTGTTTTAAAAAAAAAACAGATTTAATTTCTAGTTTTTGAGTTGCTGAATTAACACAAAAAAAGTTCGATTGGAAAATGTCATTAAGTTCTGAGAAAATGGATGAGGAATTTTTCTTTTCGTTTTAGATGCGCGTTTTTTCAAGTTTTGATACTGATTAAAAATCCAATTTTCAATTTAAAAAAAAGAAAACTTGCTACTGAGTTACTATAGTACTGAATTGAGGCATGAAAATTTTGATTTAAAAAAATCATTGAGTTCTGAGAAAATAGTGGAGAAATTTTTTTTGGTCCAGGCGCATATTTTCTCAATTTTAGGCCTCGATGTATAACATCTTATTTTCAATTCAAAGACGCAGAAGAAAAGTAGATTTGGAGCTATGAAGTTGCAAAAGGTTAAAAAATGTTGCAGAGACATGAAAAAATCGAGAAAAAATGTTTTAAGAAATTGAAAAAATGCACAAAAAAATGTGAAAGTTGCAGAAAAAATTTTAAAAATGAAATTATAAAAAAATCCTTTAGTGAGAATGTGTATTTGAATTATTCTAAATTTGCTACCTAATAATCTCATCCTAGAAAAAATGAGGGTTTTAATCCATTATGGGGTTCCACCCTTCATTTCAATACGTTTCCCCTGGTTTGAAAATTGTATAATGACACGTATTTAAAATTCTACACACATTTAAAATATTTATTTAAGTTAATTGTTAATATTCTTAATTAACCGGTATTATTGAATTAATAACGTTAAAAATTAATTAATTTTTGAATTATGATTTAACCCTTTATCGCCCTTTGGGATACTATTTTCCCACCGGGTCTCTTAAAATCACAGTGGCATAATATCTTTCCAGGGTCTTTTAAGAAAGCAAAAAAACCATTTTTGTAAAGTTTTGAAGTTTCTCGGTTTTTTGCGCGTTAAAGGGTTAATAATTAAAGAAATTAAATTGTTAAAAATTAAATCATTTTCAACCGAAAACACCTAAAATTGTTTGGATTACATTTTAAATCTTTAAAAATTGTACGTCAAATTAATAGTATTAATATTTAATTATCTACATATTATTTACACATAATATACAAATCACTAACTATCAACATTCCCAAAATGTTAGAATTATAAAAATGAACAGATAGGGTAAGAGCACCAATTCTTGGCACCTTTAAATTGTTAGTACCTCTCTCTAATTTATTAGATAATACGACTGTTTAGCTTGTTTTGCTTTAATTAATTTAATTCTACCATCATTTTTACGCATATATTAGCTATCCACTGCAATCAAATATTGATCCAAAATTAAATACATTCACTTCAGTTTTTGGCATGGCAATAATTGGGCTAAGGTTCCAAGAATTGATTCTCTTACCTATGCACCAATTTAATTTTAAAATCAGGTAAACAAATTAAAATTATTATTGTAAACAATTGAAAAACGTCAGAACCACAAAAATTATCAATAGTGAAACAACTTCACACTACGAATGGAAACCCATTAAGATTATTATTTATTACATATAAAAAGGAATCTCAAAATATAAAACAATAAAAAAACAAAAGCATCTCTGCAGACCAACTTGATGCTGCGAACATTAGTTACGAACACTTGTAGATTATTATTAGCACTTTTAATTAAAATAATTTATTTTTAATTACGTTCCGAAATAGTTTTTGAAAAAGTTCCAGTTTTACTAACGCTAACACCTAAAGTTCTGAATAGAGGTCCCTTATTAACACCCTGATAAATGCATTTAGAAAGCACTTAGGCTCGAAGGGAAAGTTTTAATCTCAGTTCGAAAATTTCGCAGAATGTTGCAGTTGAAGTCTCTTTTTTCATGACGCAATTACTCGGTTATTTCAGAAGCCCACAATATGGTTAGCACCGAGCACGACTATTGTTTTGGCTTGGGAATGCATTCATACGTAAAAAAATATATGTTGTCTCCATCGAGCCGGGTCACTAGGGGTTAAGCTGACATAAAACGGTCGCCAGACTGCCTGAAGAGTCTGCGCCTCTCGTGCAACGAGAAACGCCATTTTTTTTGTGTTAGCTGCGCGCGCTTTTGCACGTTTATCGTCACTCTCTTGCTATGTCTTTCGTTAAACGTCTGCGGCACTTGAATGCGAAGATCGCTTGACTAACACCCACTGCCTCCCCACAGCCCCTTACCATCCTTTTTTCCTTTTTCTTCTTTTTTTCATCCAACGATCTCTCTCTCTCTCTCTACCCTCTCTCAATCTCTCTCTCTCGTTTTTTTCTCATTTCCCGGATTGTCGCACCTTTTTTTTTATCGTTGCCAATACCAATGCTGTCACCTCCACCCATACTACTATCATCGGAAAAAAATGCTCTAGAAATATAAAACTTTTATAAATTTTCGCGGTAAATACTCTATAAAATAGTTTTAAAATTACGTTAGTCTTAAAGGCAATAATGTAAAAATAAAAATAAGATTATAATCTTGATCAAAACATGCAGAAAGTACTGTGGAACATGGTGTGAATTTTTGTGAAATTTTTATGTAATTTCTGTTTGCATTTTATATAATTTTTTTTAGAACCTCGAGGGAATGTCCATAGAAAGTTATTGAACACAGAAAAAACTAAGGATAAAATTTGTTGCAGGTAATTTTTTAGAAGGGTAAATTTTTTTCAGACAACTTCACGACTTTTGAAATACATGTGTTGCCATGGAAAAACAGAAGAAAATATAACCAATATTTGAGTATAATTTATTCTGTGAAGTTAATTTTTGTTGCAGGTTATTTTTACCCCAGAATCGAGGTAAAATTTGTCCTTCGTCTTTTCTGTGTAAGATTTCTGTGGAATTTTCAGAAAATGGAGAATTAAAATTCTGTGGAACTTTGGGAGAATTTCTGTCATACGTGGACAGAAAAAAGAAAGAAAGAAAGAAAGAAATAGAAATATTTAAGAAATAGAGAAGAAAGAAAGAAAGAACGAAAGAAAGAAAGAAAGATAGATAGAAGGAAAGAAAGAAAGAAAGATAAAAGGAAAGAAAGAAAGAAAGCAATATTTGTTTGATTTAATGAAAAATGGACCAAACAAAAAAATTTACTTGATTTAAATAAATTTTGTTTCATTTAAATGTATTATTTCAAGTAAAAATTTTTTAAGTCAAGTAAATTTTTGGTTTGAGCCATTATTTACTGAATCTTACAAATTTTTTTTCTTAGTGTAATTTGAGTCTCCTGGAATCTTCATGGAATGTCCACAGAAAGTTTTTTTCGAGATTTCTGTGGAATTTCCAGAAAATAGAGAAGTTCATTAGAATCTGATAAAAAAAATTTCCAGAAAATAGAGAAATTTATTAGAATTTGATCGAAATTCCGTGTAAAAGAAATTCAAACGAATTTCTGAAGAATTTCCAGTAGAACCCAGAATAAATTTCACATACATTTTATGGGAATTCTTATGAAATCCCTTGGATGAAATTTCAGAGCAATTAACTTAAATATAATTCCTCTGAAATTTCCTGCTGTATGCTGTATGAAAATATAAAATTTAGAAATAATTTCTATAATATTTCAAGTAGTTTTAAAAGAATTTCCAGAAGGAATTTCTACATATTCCACCAAAATTCCAAACGTTCTGTATAAATTCACTAAAAAATTACCCAAAAGTTCTACAGAGTTTCTAATAGAATATATTATATTAATATAATATATTAATATTAATAAAAATATATTAATACATAATATTAATAAAAATATATTAATATATAATATTAATAAAAATATATTAATATATAACATTAATAATAATATATTAATATATAATAATAATATATTAATGTATAATATTGTTAATAATATATTAATATATAATAATAATATTTTATTGATGACTCTTCTTGAAAATTCTTGAAAATTTTCAAAGAGATTATTCGATGGAATTTGTAGAAACCCTAGAAGAATTCCTTGGTGATTTCCTGAAAGCCGAAAAGAGCTTTTCTATTAACTGTCTGAAAATTTCAAGAAATACAAACCAAGTGTTGGAATAAATGGAATAATTTTCTCTTAAAAATTGAGGTTTATATTTAATATGCTTTATAAATCTAAAGTTACAAAAAACTTTAAATATCCTACAAGTTAAATAATATTTTAATTGAGGGAGAATAAAATACATATATTTTCTGGGGTAACATTTTCAAGTTCCAAGCTCGTATGTTTGAACATCACGTTCATGAAAAGTCACGTTTCTTTAAAATCAATGTAGCCAAACCTCTCAAGTCAAAATTGATATTTGCCATCGCTTGAGATTTCAGAGAAATGTCCCTGAGTGTTCTCGAAGGCTAGCTCCTAAGCCCTAAAATGTCCAAATTGTCGTTTCTACGTGAAAAATGTAATTTTATTTTTACCTCCGAAAACCAATCTATAAATTTTTTTAAGCTCGAATCTTGCATACGGAAAAGATCAACTATATAATTTAAAGTTCGACCCAAACTAACATCTAAAATCAATAGTTTAAAAATAACGAACTCGTCGTCAAGCTGTGACTGTCTGGTTTTCTGAAATGAGAAATTCAGTGGCTGAATGAAGACAGTTGAATTTATCTGTACTCCTATTAGAAAGAAATAAATATAAAAAAACCGATTTAAACACTTTTTATAAAAGACTAGAATTACACCTTTTATTTGCGGTTCGCTTGATTTTATTTTCCTTTTTTTTCTGTCTCTTTTTGGTTCTTTTCCTGCTTTTCGTTTTAGTTGTGTTCACGAAACATTAAACCACTTTCTACAGGCAAACCATTTGTGACTCCTGTAAATTGCAAAACACTGAAATTTGTTGCGAGTAGAAAATGGATATTTGCGGATTTAATTTAAATAGTAGCACATTTTCCAAATAACCTGAGTGCAGTTTCTCGTTGGTTGAAATATTTCCAGAAAGGTCAATTAAACATGTATCACAGATTTATGGTTTGTCACACTTTATGGTTTGTCACAGTTTATGGTATATTCTTTTTAATTGTGATTGCCACTGTCAATTTGCTTTTTTATGTCAATGCATTTTATTTTCTTCGTCATGCAGAAACTTTAATATTTTTCTATCTCATTCTGGTCAAAATAATCTCATAAGAATTAAAATATTCGAAAATTTGAAAATTTTGAAAATAGTGTTGAATGGAACTGCATTTGAAATCGAAATCATTTGTAGCTTTCAAGAAGGCGCCAGATATCCTTGTATGCAATGTTTCTTGCGATAGAAAACCATTACCATCTAATGGATAAAGTCTGAAATACAGCTGGTCGACGCATTGCTCTCACTGTGATATCATCCTCCTTTTCGGATGATATATCTGCCTCGCACAGTCAGATAGTTTGAAACATCGATCACGTTCTTTAAAAGCATTTTCTTGTGGAACACGTTGCTGATACTGTCACTTTAAAAAATGCAAGAAAATCTTCAAATATATTATATGTTTTACTATTATTCTCTAACAAAATAAATCTTTTAATAATTTTCAAACTTAACTCAAATTTTCTAAATTTTTAATAAGAAGTATTCAAAGTTGACCGCCTACAATTTGTGAGCGGCGAAAGTTCTACACTTTGGAAGTTAAATGTATTCTAACTTGGATTCACTCAGCTTGAAAGCATTTAATCTGAAGGCACTTCAGTTTGAGAGCACTTCAATTTAGCAATGTTTGGACTTCATTTTCTCTTGTTTTGTTAATTTAAATTTAGGCTTGTCCACTTAGAAGTTTACAAAAGTCAGATTTATCTAAAAAAATAATTGGATGTGTAATTTATTGTCTTAATAAAATACGTTAAAATTATGAAAGAGATTTTGTAGATTTAATTCTAAAGTAACTTATTCGTAGAATATTTTTGACTATAATTAAACAATGATTGGGAGAGAATACAAAGAGCAAATTGATTTTGGTATTTATGAGTTTTCCCAAGTTGTAATATGGATAATTATATGCTGTTCAGTAATACAATGTCGGGTACGAAGATGCGAAACGTGGAACGTGTGATAATCTTGAAATCAATAAAGAGGTACCACGACACGATTTCTGCCCGGTCATGCAGTGCGCAAGCTCACGCTTTAATTTGGGATGCGCTCTGCATCAAAAGCCAATAACGAGAAATTTGACTCTGATGGATTTCAATTTTTAGTAAAAGTATTTGCTGATGACGAATTCAGATATATTTACAATTTTCATCAAACGGTTTTAAGTACAATTTCTTTTCACAAGTAAACATTTTTTTAAAATACGAAAATGCGAAAATACGAGAATATGAAGAATTTTCTTATTAAATATACAAAATGTTGTTAATTTTATTGAAAGAGAATAGTTAAATGTTAATTTTATTGTTATTGTTAATTTTATTGGAAAGAGAATAGTTAAATGTTGTTAATTTTATTGGAAAGAGAATAGGAACTTGTACAATCTAAGTTCAAAGCTTTGAAGATGCATGAAATTCACGTTATGTGAAATGTGGTTTCGAGGAAATGGAAGATCGAATTTTTAGTTGGCAACTCCAACTCGACTTGAACTCATCTCAAACTCAACTCGAACTCATCTCAAACTCCACTCTACTTATACTCATTCCGCACTCCAAAAGCTTGCTCGTGGTCAAAGCTATTGAAAACAATACTCGACACTTTAAAAATAAAATGCTTCCAATGGAAGAGTGTAATTAGGATTTTGGAATATATTTAATTTACGTACCAGATAAATTTAACATTTTAACGAATTAAGTTTAAGATTTTAACAATTTATCATCAGCAAAGAAATTTTAAATGCAATTAAACTTTGAGTGAAAATATTTTACCTAAAGTTGAAAAGAAATTTTTTTTCGATTTTGTATTGCAATCAGTTTATCCTGTATCTCTTCAAGGGTTGGATTTAGGTCACTGTCCTCGAAATTAGCAGCCCTTTATTACGTTTTTTTTGTATTGAATGCTCAGTTTTTAGCTTGACTTCTACTAGGGAAGATGTTCATGAGAGGTTGAGGACAAAACTTAAACTTAAACTTTTTTAAGCCTTGATGAAAGTAATCCAGGTTTAAGTGCGTATTTGACCTATTCTTCGCAATATGCAGAAATGTGCTATAGTTCGTTGCTTTTTAATCTCGAAATGCTTTGTTCTTTTGACTTAAAGGCTTCTGGCACGACTTTTTTACTTTCAGGCTACAAATAGAAAACCTGACTCCAAATGAATTTGAAAAGAAAAATTTTCAAAAAACATTTTTACTATAAAATCAGAGCACGTTTCTTTTGAAGCATAGAAAATCATAAAATCAAAGGGAAAATTTGATTTATGTAAGCGTTAAAAAATAGAAAAATTGTCCAGTAGTTATTTTTATGGGCAGATTAAAATTAATGTATAAAACAAATGTATAAAACAAAACGTGGATGAAGGTTCATGTGAAGGATCTGTGAAATAAAAAGCTTTATAAAAAATAGTTTTAAATGGTATATTCACTTTAATAAATCATAGAGCTTTACTGCTTATCTATCATAAACATTCGCCTTCATTTAGGAGATAAATTGAACTACGTTTTGCACCCCTTGCCCTGTATAATTCCACGATTTATTTTCTCTCCGACACAGTTTGCAATTTCCAATTCACTAAAGAATTTTAGATAAAAAGGGAATATTTGGAAATTATGAAAAATTCAGTTTTGATTCTTAAACGATTGCCAAGATCTGCCTTAAAATTATACTATTCAAAATTATTCTCTCCTATTATTCTCTCTCTCTCTTTCTGTCTCTCTATTATTGTTATTCTCTCTTTTATTATTTCAAAAAAGTTAAAATGCAATCTCGTTTTACCATCTTTATAATTGTTTTGTACTCTGCTTTATTTTTATGCATCTCTTAAATGAAAGAGCTTCAAGAGAATTTTCTCAGAGGAAATCGTTTTATGATGAGTTTGAAGCTTGGGGCGAAATTGTGTAAATAAAAATTGTAATAGAAATCTTAAAAATGTCGACGATTGCAATCCTTACGTTTGCGATAAATTTTTGGAGATTATGTAGTGACCAGGGGTCAACATCATTTCTCAGAGTGGTTGAAAAGCAACAGGTGGCATTAAAGTTAGAAATACTTCTTCTAGATATCTTAAAAGGTTTAAAGTGACTGCAGAACCAGTATAAATAGAAAATTTATCTCTCTGAAAAGTTAAACGTCTGTTTTACCTGATTTATATTGCAGAGATTCTTTTTATTTCTTCAGATTCTTTAAAAATCTCATTCAAAGAAAATTAACGAAAATACATTTTTTAGAAATATTTAAAAAAATATTATATAATATTTTTTCCGGTATTATTAAAAATTTTGAGTTCGCCTTTCTTCCTCATTTCTTATTGAATATAGGGCAAACGTACCGGTGATCGGACAACGATTCTATGTTCGGACACCACTTTTGGAAGTTCATCCATAAAAAAGTATTACATTTTACAAATTGTCAAAAAAAAGATTATAAAATAAAAGACAATCTCTTTCATATGACAAAATTTTTATAATATTATAACAATTTTATTCAGAGAAAATAAATATTCGTTGGATCACTGATACCTGTCCGGAGACCAGTCCACGTACCCTATTTCACTTTTCATTTTTCGCTTATTCAACTTTAGGTCAGAAGTAGTAAAGAAGGGTATAAATAAAAAAAATTAAAGAGAAAAATGAAATTGAAAAAGGAAAAAACTAAAACTGCAGAAACATCTTCTAAAACCACAGCGGAAAATGAGGAAAGAACATCATAACTTAAAACTAATGATTTGAAAATGAATGAACACTCTAAATCTGAATTAGTCACACAAAAAGAAAAACTAGGGAAATTCTGGTTAAATATGTCTTTACTATTTTTTTTGGGTTAAATTAACAAAAGTTCTGGTTAAACTAACCAGAATTCTGGTTAAATTGACAAAAATTCTGGTTAAACTAACCAGAAATTCTGGTTAAAGTAACCAGAATTCTGGTTAAACTAACCAGAATTCTGGTTAAACTAACCAGAATTCTGGTTAAACTAACCAGAAATTCTGGTTAAATTGA
>JBAGKK010526366.1:0-12864 GCA_037177015.1 Euceroptres primus
TTAAACATTTCTCCTTGGAACTTGAAAATGTGTGTGAAAGCGCAAATCATCGGGATAATTCGGGCTGGGCTCGATCTGTGGGATGGAATAGTGCAACTTCATCTTCCAGATTTTAAATCTATTTGACTGGGTCTGGGCGACGGCCGCTCCGCGCGCCCTAGGCGCGCTCAAACTTGCGAGCGTAGCGCGCGATGAGAATGTGCCCGCGCCCCCGAAGGGGGCCGGGCAGATTTTTTTATACGAGTTTCTTATGAGAAATAGAAACTTGAGATATTCAAAAAATCTTTTAATGCTTTCTTAAGGGATTACCCCTACTTGTAAGGCAAAAAAAAGATTTCTTTTGGATCTTTTTTTAAACCTGTGCATTTTTAAAAATAAGTTGTTTTTAATAAAGTAATATTTAGAGACTATTTCGTACAATTTTCTTGTAAAAAGAATTAATTCTTAGCAAGTTATAGTAGACGCCGAGGAATATCTTTTTATAAAACATGTTTTGCGATGAGCACTGATGCTTGGAACTGGATTATCTAAAATCAAAAATCGAAAATAATTTAGTTAATATATTAGTTTAACTAGTCTTCAATAGAAGTATTTGAAAAAAAATTAATTTGGGACAAAACGGCGTACGTTGAAGGTGATGGATGTGATTTTGAAAATCGGTCACTTCACTTTCAACGTCCGTCATTTTATCCAAAACTAATTTTTTCTTAGATACTTCGATTGAAGACTAGATAAACTAATATATTAACTTAATTATTTTCTATTTTTGATTTTAGATGATCTAGTTCCAAGCAGCAGTGCTCACCGCAAAACATGTTTTTTAAAAAGGCATTCCTCGGCATCGATTATAACTTGTTAATAATTAATTATTTTTACATGAAAATTGTACGAAATAGTCTCTAGATATTAATTTATTGAACAAGAAACTTATTTTTAAAAAATTTACACGTTTTTAAAGAAATCCAAAGGAAGTCGCTTTTTTCTGGCCTTATAAGAAGGGAAAACATTAAAAGAGTTTTTTAATGTCTCAAATTTCTATTTCTCATAATTCGTGTAAAATTATTCGGAACTTTGAATATAAAAAGGGGGGAAAGGAATGAAACTCTAAAAACAGTGATTTTGGGAGATTTGGAGAATAATAGGTGAAAGGGGGAAAATAGGGAAAAAAAGGGAATGAAGGACTGACAGATCCCTGATAATGTTATAATTTTGTATTATTATAATGATGTAATTATCATTGTTAAATTATAATAATAACTAATGAGAAAAAAATATAATTTGTTGGATAAAGAAAATTCCCTGATTCTTTGAAGGTTTTCTCTGACTTTCCAGAATTATCTGACCTGTAACAACCCTGACTATCCTTTTCGAATTTAGTATTCCAGAGCAATATTGCTTGAAAACAGTCAATTTTATAGTAATATTACGATTGTATGAAACATGTGCATCCAACGACCATGTCGCACATCAATAACAATTCCAAATGGAATAGATGTCAGAAGTGAACTCATTTTCTCAGTTTTTTTTTGTTCTTTTATTATAATGTCATATTTGTTTGTACGGTTGCATTTACTGTCCACCCGAACTCCTAAATTATCGATTTTCCATTACGCAGAATATGAGAATATCTTACTTTTATACCCACTGGTATATTGGTTTATTCGCAGAAAACATGTCAGAAACCGAATGACCTATAGGGAAATATGTCGATGTCGTAATATCGCGGTCGCCGTGTAAAAGTTCGCCTCTTTTATACATTTTCCTATACAAATACAAGTGTATTTACAGGTATTACAAGAAAAATTTACTGAAAACTTTACATTAACTGAAAATCTGGTCCAGAAAAATTGAAAATGCTTTTCAATGAATTAATTAGTCTCACACTTTGCACTTTAATTGTCATTTTAAAAAAAGATTTCTCTGGATAACTTGTCGCTCTTCACTTCGTGCTTAATCCAACTGTCACTGCAGAACTCGAGAATTCCAATTATTAAACAGAGAGACGATCGATGAATGTGGTATATACATATATACCACAAACCCTCAATTTATAATACTGTTGTATTTTATTGATGTAAAAATCAAAACTATCTTCAAGGCAAACAATCTGTTGAATTGATAAAAGAAGTTATCAAGTCAAAACTTTCATTTTTCATTGTCATCCGATGCATAATTCAAATATGCATAGTTTAAAGTTTTCATATGCATGTTTGACAGAAAAACGTTCTTCATTACGGATTTTTGTCACGTTTCATCCTGTGTTTTCAGAACAAACTTTTTTAGCAGACTGAAAGCAGAATCGAGACTTTTTTACGAAAAAAGCGAGAAGCAGAGGGATAAATAAAACTCTTTCGAAATAACTTTGTTTGAAACTCTCTGAAGATTAATGTGGCGTAATCGATTTTCCATCCACCTTCTTTTCTGTCGCTCATTCCCTCTTTTATTTTTACGTTTGTATGAGACCAAAATTATTTCTTACCAAGTCTCGTGAAGCAAGAAGGTTTGTTTTTCATTGAGAGGAGAACCGAAAGAGAATTTCTCCCCTGGGAGAAACTTTATTTGCAAATAACTCCTATAATTCCAGGAGTATGCCTCGAATAGGGTAGATATCATGAGTATGTGAAAGGTCAAAATATTAATCTTGTTTTTCTGTAAATACTTTTGTTTAAATTTTTCACGCAGAAAAGAAAATCTGTTAAATTAACAGAAGTCATCTGCTAAAATAAAGAGAGCAGATTTTTTCTATTATATTTACAGAAATTTCTGTTAAACTTACAGATTTTACACGTTTTTCCGTAAAATTTACTGAAATATCTGTTAGGTTAACAAATTTCTTATTTTTCTTAAAATAAGTTAACATAAGAAATATATCTGTAAATTTTACAGAAAAATGTGTAACATCTGTTAGTTTAACAGAAATTTCTGAAAATATACAGTTGTCTGGTTGAAACTTCAAGTACTTTAGTTGAAGTTTTATACAATTATCATATCTAAAACAATTTTCAACAAAAATAAATGAATTTTCAGCCAAAATGAATCGATTATAAAAAAATAGATGAATTTTTAAACAATATGGAGAAGTCATCTGTTTAAATAAGGACAGCAGACTTTTTCTGTTATATTTACAGAAATTTTTGTTAAACTTAGTCAGTAAATTTAACCGATATTTCTCTTGCTTTTACAGGAATATCTGTAAAATTTACAGAATCATCTGTTAAAATAGGGATAGTAGATTTTTACTGTTCTATTTACAGAAATTTCGGTTAAATTTACAGATGGTCAATAAATTTAACAGATATTTCTGTAGAATTGACAGAAATATCTGTTAAATCTGTAAAATTGAAAGAATCATCTGTTACAATAGCTGCAGGAGATATTTTATGTTATATTTATAGAAATTTCTGTTAAATTTACTGATCATCTGTAAGTTTAACAGAAATTTCTCTAAATATGACAGAAAAAATCTACTATCTCTATTTTAACAAATGATTCTGTAAATTTTACAGATTTTTTCCCTGTATACAAATATCATATTTGAATCAATTTTCAACTACAATAGTGGTTGAATTTTCAAGAAATTTTTAATAATGTATCTAGAGGTGTGCACTGTGCAGTTCGTCAGTTCAAATTTTCATTGCAAACTGGTACCTTCTCGGGCACTTTTAGAACATTGAATTTTCTAAAATTGAGTTTAATTCAAGAAGAAATTGAAGCTTCTAAACTCTCTTCGAATGTAGGATTTCACGAAATCGAAATTATTCAGTTAGTTTTGAAATTAAGTCCATCGGAAATGCAATTCGAATTGAATATTCGAATCGACGATTCGAATTTTTAAAATTCGAATTGCATTTCCGATGGATTTAATTTCAAAACTAACTGAATAATTTCGATTTCGTGAAATCTTGCATTCGAAGAGAGCTTAGAAGCTTCAATTTCTTCTTGAATTAAACTCACTTTCAAAAAATTCAATGTTTTAAACGTGACCGAGTAACCAATTTGCATTGGAAATTCGAACTGATGAACTGTACACCTCTAAATGTAACAGAAATAATCTGCTCAATTAACAGAAGTCATCTGATAAAATATTTGGTCAACAAATTATGGAGAAAAATGGATGTTAAACATAGGGACAGCCATCTAGATGTTAAGATTTTAATATATAGATGTTAAGGTGAAAATGGTAAAATGTTAAATTTAAACATTTTTTCTGTGTTAAATTTAAACATCTCTATAGTATCCAAGATGTTACACGTTAATATCTAAATGTTGAAAACTTAACATCTAGATGGCTGTCCCTATGTTTAACATCTTAGATGTTAATTCTGAACATCCATTTTTCTCCGTGTATGTTATATAGACAGAAATTTCCGTGAAACTAACAGGTTTTACACGATTTTCTGTAAAATTTACAGAAATATCTGTTTGTTAACCGATTTTAAGAAAGATAAGAAATCTGTTAACTTATCAGATATTACTGTAAATACAGAAAATTGTGTAAAATCTGTTAATTTAACCAAAATTTCGGTAAATATAACATAAATAATCTGTTGTGGATATATTTTAACAGGTGACTTCAATTAATTGAAAAATTTTTTGTCCTCTGTGTTGGCCTGAGTTCAATGTGCATTGTTTTAATGGAAACATACATATATCCTGGCGTCCGGATGTAAGAGCATAATTGACAAGTGACTTGACAGTTTGCATTGCTCGTTGCGACGATATATCAAGGAACTGTCGACTGGGATCGTTATCTAATGCGACAATCAGTGCATCCACTACCCAACTCTCACGATTTAGGAAACTTGGTCACGAAACCGCAAATTCCTACATAATACATGAATCATATGTAGCACGTACTACGTAGGACAGTCGTATGCATGTACCTTTATGTGCTTTGTGTACACAATGCGGTGGATAGATTATAGAAATAGTCATACTCGCTTAAAGTTTCTCAATTGAAAACAAACTTCACAGACTGAAGCAGCTTTTTATGCAAAACTTCTGTCTCTGAATATTCAGTAGCATGCTTTTGTGCTAATCATCAAATCTATCAGTTTATTCAATATAACTCAATATAAATGAATTTTTTTGTGTATTGATGTTACATTTTTTTTGCAACCTTGATGAAAATCAGACCTACGTAATACCTATGGTAATTTATTCCTGGAATTCCCCTTCTGTCATCACTTGGCAATTCATATAGTGTTCTACTTGAATTCCCCTTCTATATTTCTTTTTCCCCTATGCTTTTCCACTTTCAGGAATATGTATTGAAATTTCTGTGAGTTATTTTAGGATTATTTATAAGATGCTCCTAATATGATCAAAAACATGTAAAATTAGGGATCCCCCTCATATAACTTGCTAATTTTAATATGAACCGATTTTTAGGATATTAATTAATAGAAATAGAAATAGATAATATTTTTTCAGCTTTACAGTAATTTTTCTGGATTGGAAATCTCCAAATTAATGATTTAATTAATTTAAGCACTAAAGTTTGATGAATTTGTCTTTGCAAATGATAAATGGTTCAGAAGGCAGGAAATGCTCCCCTTTTCAATGACTCACCCTAGTTTCTTATCTTTCCCTATTCACTTCTGTTTCTGTGATGAAAGCAAGTAAGAAAGTTGAGTTTGAAGCTTGCTTTTAGATCTAAATGTCTATAATGTCTGATTATCGCTTCTACATTAAAAGGGACTCTAAATTTCTGCAAAATTCACCCATTTGGTAGAGTTGACTTTATTCTCACTTTGAATTTTCAAAATGTTACATCCGTGTGATAGTGTATAAGATTATTTAGGAAGTGGTACACATACATATCGTACCGTAACACACATCATGTAAGTGTCGTGTCACGTAAGACATATAAAATAGAGGACGAACAGTAAAATTTTATTACCAGATATTGTTCGAAAATCCTTGGAAACTCCACAGGTCATGCTGTGATTTTGATTCTTAGCTTATTTTTGAGAAACTTGAAATTTTTTAACTGAATCGGACATTTTTATGCCAATAAATTGTTTTCATGATTAAGAATATGTTAAAAATTAAATAAAGTCCTTCATTTATTTTTTCCCCTATTTTCTCAATTTTCTCTTCTTTTCCCCCTATTATTCTGAAAAACCAGTAAAATTCCTTTATTTGAGAATTTTATTCCTTTTTACCTCTGTTATTTTCAAAATCCCCTAAACAGGATGGAAAAAACCTAGAAATCAGGGAAAAATCAAGGAATTTTGTTGATCAGAGATATAAATCCAAATTTTAAAATCTTGTAAACTCTTCTATCCGATTAAAATCTTTTTTGCTTTTCCAGAATTTTATGGAATCCTTCAAAATCTACAAAAGACTGCCAAAGTCTCCTGAAATTCTCCAGAATCGTCCAAACTTAACTGAAATCTGTAAAAATTTACAAAATATTCGATTTTGTTCTAGAATCTTTTGGGTTCTTTTATAATAATCTTATAAAATGTTAAAGAACATCTCAGAATTCTTTAATATTATACTAAATACACTAGATTGTTCCAGAATCTTCCAAGATCCTCAAAAATATTTTGAATTCCAGAATTTCTAGAATTCTGCAGAATCATTTAGATTTAGAACCCTCTAAAATCTACAAAAGACTTTCATAATCTTTAAGAATCTTCTAGACTGTTTTCAGAGTCTTCAGAAAATACTATAGACTTTTTGAAAGCTTTCAATTAAAGAACTTGGAAGAGACTAGAAGATTTTATAAGTTCTTAGCAGAATTAAAAATATTTTTAAGGATTCTAAGTGATTCGAAAATAATGTAAAATATTTTTGAAAATTGTAATAGATTTGTACTTTTTTTAGTTGTATTTATTCAAAAGCTTACAATTTTAGATGATTTCTCAAGAATCTGGAAGATTCAAAATGATTTTGAAACACTGTAGAATATTTTTGAAAATTATATTAGATTTTGTGGTGTTTTGAAAGATTTTAGAAAATTTTAGAAGGTCCAAGAAAATTTTGGAAGATTTTAGAAGAATTCAAAAGAATTTTAAAGATTCTAAAGGATTCTAACAGCGTAGACTGTTTTTAAAAAATATAATAGATTTTGGAGTGTTTTTAAAGATTTTAGAAAATTTTAGAAAATTTTAGAAGCCTAAAAAAGTCTGGATATCTCTGTAAAAGTTTAAAAGATCCTGGAAAACCTTTTAATTTTAGATGGTCCCAGAAAATGTCTGCGGATTTTATGTATTTTTTTAAATTGTAAGCTTACAATTTTAGATTATTTCTCAAGAATTTGAAAGCCTGTAGAAAGTTCTCAATGATTCTGAAACAGTGTCGAATATTTTCGAAAATTATAATAGATTTTGGGGTGTTTTCAAAGATTTTAGAAGATTTTAGAAGGTCCTAGAAAATTTTGGAGGATTTTAGAAGATTTCGGAAGAATCCGGAAGAGTTTAAAATATGGATGAATGAAGAATTTTAAAATATGAAAGGTTCTAAAACATTCTAAAAAAATCTAGTTTGTAGCGAATTTCCAGGGATTTCATAAGATCTAACGAATCTACAAGTATATGGAAAATTTATAATATTCTAAAAGATTCTAATATAGGTTTTCGAAAAGCCTATAGAAAATTTCAAAAAGGATTTAAGAAAATTCTAGAGAGTTCTGAGTTTTTCGGAAACTTTTTAAGATTCTGGAGAATCGCAGAAGAGTCATTTCGGAAATTTGATTTGTTGGAAATTTAATTATTCGAAAATTTTATAATTCATAATTCAAAAACCTAAATTCTTGCCTGTAATTTTAGCTTCGAATATGTCGTTAATTTTTAGAGTTGGCAAATTTGTTCGAAAATATTTTTTGTTGGAATTTCTCTCTTTAATTAACTTCAACGTATATATTGTTCAAATTATTTTTCGGGAATGTTATCGAGTCTTTGATAATATTTGTATCTAATAATTGCTGTTGTAGTTGCAGTCATCAAAAGATTAACTGAGACATATTGTGTTTCTCTTTTTTGTTAAACGGCAATGAAGTGTTACATCTACGATGGAATATAATTGTGTTTATTAATAAAATTTGAGTTATAAAAATATTGCAATTATTAAAATTTACTAAATTTCTTGGCTTTTTTAAAAGAAAAAAATGTCACCCTTTTTTTAAAAAATCCCCATTTTCGAAAAAGAAATTCCCTATTTTCCCCAAAATTCGATCTCGGCGACGATTGAAATTTTATGTTTCATTGCAAGTTATACTCGAGTGAAGAACATTAAATAAAGTTAGATGGAAAAGGTATTTATTCAAGGGAACATAAGCGAGCCTGAAGGTGTGAGAAACCGCGCAGAAATTGCTAGTTAATAACTTAATACTTAGTTAGAACACTTGGCATCACTGGTTAACTCGTTGCTTCATGAATAGTGAGTCGAGAAACGACGTTTCTAAGTAGTATCTACTTTACACTTTCCCAGTTGAAAATCAGGATCATTAGAGAATTATAATTTCTACCGAACTTACTTTTAAAAAAATACCTCATAATAAACATATAACAAGTCGCGAACCTAGAACCACAAGGTTCTATTCTGAATATTGAAAGTCTCATTTGTTTCCTAATACTTCACATAAAAACAAGTGAGAATGAAGTGGCTTCCAAAATTCAGAATAGAACCTTGTGGTTCTAGGGTTACGAAATTTTTCATTTTTTTTTAAAACAAATTTCTGTGTTAATAAATAAAGCGAAGAAAATAGGAAATTCCAAAGTATTATTTTTTATTGAAGAGCAAACAATGAAAATGTATTCTAAATCAGTAAAAATGCAGGCCTAAGTACTCACCGAATGTAAATAATTTGCTCACTTGATAAAAATATTGGTATAAACAAATTTTTTAAACAAAACAAATTAAACAAATAGTTTTTTAAACAAATGGTTTTTACTTTTTATTAGCACTACATTTTTTATTTTCATTTAAATCAAAAGGGAATCAATAGGCAGTATTATGTACTCAAAAAACTTTGAATAAACTGAACATTTATATATATTATAAACAAAATATTTAAACGAATCGTCAAAGTTTGCATTTTTCGGTTTAAAATTTTTTTTCAATCACAGTTCTATTAAGGACTAAGGGATACTACATTGTTATAAATTTTACCTTTTAATTGTTAACTGTAATTGTTATTAAAAAAGTACATTAACAAATTGCTCAAATACGCATTTTTCAATCCAATTTTTTTAAATCATACACTACTATTAAGTACTGAGAGATACTACATTAATATAGATTTTAGCGTTTATAATTATTGACTACAATTGTTATTAACAAAATATATAATCAAATCGTCAAACTTTCCATTCTTTGATTAAAAAAGAATTTTTGTTTCAATGACAGTATCAAGAGCTAAGGAATCTACATTGCTATAAACTGTCGCTTTTACTTAATAACTGTAATAATTATTAACAAAATACATTAATGGTAGCCCTATATTTGCAGATTTTGTGACAAAAAAATGATTTTTTGGCAAACATTCACTGTGAATCTCTAAAGCCTGTTTTAAAGGGACTTAGCTATTATTTGTAAAGTTAACAATTATTGAAAGAAATAATTAAAAAATAAGCTTTCATTATCAGAAAATATCATAAAGATATTAGTAGGGCTTACTCGTTGAAAATTTCTTTCCGAAGAAAATAAAAAATTTCTATTATTGTTCATAACAATTGAAAATAACGATTTAAACAAATTTCTATGAATAGATAAGGTCCTTAGAACTCCCTTCAGTGATTCACAATGAGTGATTGCCAAAAAATCATTTTTTTCACAAGAACTGCAAATATAGGGCTATTATTCATGTATTTTATTAATAACAATTACAGCTATTAAGTAAAAGCGAAAGTTTATAGCAATGTAGACTTCTTAGTTCTTGATACTACTGAGTCATTGAAACAAAAATAATTTATCAGTACTTAATAGTACTGTATGATTAAAAACAAGTTTTTGGATTAAAAAATGCATATTTGGACAATTTATTAATGTATTTTGTAAACAACAATTACAGTTAAGAATTAAATGATAAAATTTATAACAATGTAGTATCCCTTAGTCCTTAATGGTGCTGTGTAAGTAAAAACCACGTATTGGTTTATAAAATTTTTTTCTTAAAATATTTTTGTCATCTAAAAAAATTATTTATATTCGGTGAGTACTTGTGCTGGGGTCGACAAATTTTACATGTTGGGTCGACAAAATTTTTTTTTAGAAATAAAATACAGCCTAGCACTGAAAAGCTTCATTTTGGATCCCTTATAACTTGTGTAAAATTTGAAAAAAGTCGGTTTGTATGCTGAGGATCCCCTCAGCTAAAATAAGTTAAAAAAATTCTTTCTTCTCAGGGTTTTGTAAAAATCGCTAATATCAATTTTTTCCGTCATCTACATAAAATATGCCCAATTTTCAAAAATCTGGTGAGATTTTAATATTTTGAGTTTTCTAGGAGAAAATTTCATTTTTATAAACCTCAAAAATCTAAAATAAATTTTGAAAGCTTTGCAAATTATCTTCAAATTTTTTTGAGCCTCTGAAAACTTTTTCGCACTCAAAATTTACCTGAAAAGAAATTGAGAAGAGTTTAGCTTTAGAAAAAATTGGAAATAAACAAAATTTATGATCGGGTCATTTTAATTGCAAAAGTCTTTTCAATTTTTTTCAGGTAAATTTTGAGTGCGAGAAGGTTTCTAGATCCTGAAAAAAATTTTAAGATAATTTTCAAAGCTTTGAAAAACTATTTTAGTTTTTTGAGGTTTATAAAAACGAGATTTCCCATAGAAAAACCCAAAATATTAAAATCTCACCAGTTTTTCGAAAATTGGGCGTATTATGTAGATTTTGTAAAAAAAATTAATGTTAGCGATTTGTCGAAAACTTTTAGAATAACGAATTTTTAAAACATATTTTAGCCTCAGTGAAGCTCAGGACATTGATCGATCTATTTCAAATTTTGCACAGTTTATACGGGTCCCAAATTGAAGCTTTTCAGTACTAGGCTGTTTTTGATTTCTAAATATTTTTTTGACCCACCCTATTATGTACATGCATTTTTACTGATTTAGAATATATTTTTATTGTTTGCTCTTCAATAAAAAATAATACTTTGGAATTTCCTATCTTCTTCTATTCTCCCAAAGCGAGGAATATTCCAATCACATTCCCGGAATATTCCACTGGAACATTGGGAATATTTCCAAGGAATATTCCAGCAATGTTGCAGGAACCTTAAAATATCCTACATCTAGAATATTCCCGGGGAATTTTCCGGGAATATTCCTGCGGAATATTGGAACATGATCCTGAATGTGCCCTTATTGTTCCTGTAAAATATTCCCGGAGCGTTGCCCTTGAAGTGTGTTGAATATTAACGGAATATTTCTGTAACATTGCCCCGAAAGTGCCCTGAATGTTCCCATGGAATATTCCTGTATCGTTGTCCCGAATAAACTAGAAAATTTTTAACTTTTTCGTTCGAAGATGATTGAATAAAAAAAATGAATCTAGGATTCTCATGTTGTATTTTATAATCTACATATTATATAATATACATTCTTAAGTGACTACATAGCATTTTTACAATATCAATAATATTTTTGTAATGATGTTTTCAAACCATTTTTTTACGTGGCCTAGAGAATTATACAAAGACATTTTTTGATTATGATCGTGTTAGAATATTTTTTTAAATTAACGATAAGATACATGTTGAAAATTCGACATTTATTCAATTTCTTAAATACTAAAATTCGGAAGAATGGTAAAAAAATAATTATGGCAAATTCATCGGACACAGGTGAGCCAATAAATTTAAAAAACTTCTTGGCGCTTATCTGATATTGCATTTGAGATAAATTTCCTGAGTTATTGGCAGGTCTCAAAAATTCCTTAATTTCTAAAGCGAAAGAATAACTATTCAATTTTAGTTTGCAAGTATGATCAAATATTGTTTTAAAAAATCTTGAGACGAGAAGGCGTAAGAGAATAAGGTGGGAATTAAATGAAGCATTATTTAGAAAATATAATTTTAATTTTACACTATTATTATCAAAAGTTAAACTCCAAACCTATAACGGTATGAAATATTATTGATAATTTATATCTTTTTAATTTTGTATACTCCTAGAAATAGTAAACATAAAATCTTCTTTCCTTCAGTTCATCTAATGTATATAGATTGAAAAGGAAATGATAATATTATATCGAAATGAGTTGTATTGATTATTATGACAGAAAATGAATGTTGGAAAATGAATGTTGGAATAATTTAAAGTTCTTCTATTTGAAAAAATGGTGTTCGCTTATTGCTTACTTCATTATTTTTCCAAGTGTATTTTTTTGTCTTTAAAAAGAACGTATATTTTTTATAATGTACAGAAATTTATACCTATCCATTAAGTTATATCACAATTTATTAAAAAAGGTCACCTTAGAATAAATAAAGAAATATATCGACCAGAAACTTGAGGATTCATCATGAAGTCTATTTTAATTTCTCCAAATTTGTCAGAGAGGTTGCATAACCTGGATATCTTTTTAGACAAAACCGGAATAAACTTTACACAAATGATTCGTTCTGGTGAGCCACTCTTTTCTCATTTCAATTTGTTTATTATTAATTTAGTCTCGCATTTATTTTTTGTATAACAGCATTTTTCGAAGTTATTATTCATCATTGTAAACATATTGTTTATATTACTTTCCGGAGAGTGTGAAAAAGTGTAAATCACGTGATAACGTTTTTAAAATTAAATTATACGTTAATTTCTTACAGAAGTATTTTTGAAATTAAAGAACTAATATTTCCTGAAAGCTATCAACTTTGAAAATATTCTAAAAATATAATAGATGGATTTT
>JBAGKK010526377.1:0-12863 GCA_037177015.1 Euceroptres primus
AAATTAACTGTCCTATGAAAAAGAAACGGTGAAACGGAAACTTGTAGATCTTTTTTAGGCTAAACATTTTCCGTGTAATTTGTTTTCGCATTTTGAATAGTTTTGCTGAAAATGTATTTTTCGATTATTTTTAGAGACAATTTTCGGTTTAAACAAAACCGTTGGACACAATACGCTGCTTAATGAATTAAAAATTTCTCCTTAAAATTTTGAAAAAGCGTGTGGAAGTACATATCATCGCGATAATTCGGTCCTGGCTCGATCTGGCGAATGGAATACTGCAGCTCCAACTTCCGGATTTTTAATCTACTTGGGTCTGGGTCTAGTTTAGCTTTTTACGTCAAAGGGCAAGGTCAAAGTATTTCTGCACGGAGGTGTACCTAAGCAAATGCTCGCCTGGAAAACGTCTTCAAAATTTTCTTCCTTTTTTGAGATATTTGGAAGAAAAATAAATTACTGTGATTACGTAATTCATTAGACTATTTTAGAAACCCGTGCAAAATATCGAGCGCGAAGTACGAGTATCGTGATGAGAATGTGTTCCCTAAGGTCGATAGAGCCTTAAGTAAAGAATCAATAAAATATTAGTGAGTTGCAAACATAATCGCGAGCCCAATGTCTGGTGCGTTTCAGGTTTTATTTTGAAAAAGAATTTCAAAAATAATTTTTTTTTTAAATAAAAATATGAAACACACCAAACATTGATGCCCCAATATATTCTTTATTATTTACCCTGATTTCAGCGTTATATTTTTATTTCTCTCTTCGTATGAGTTCATAATCATAGAGTTACAAAATTTAGTTACGGTAGTAAAAGTAAATCATGAGAAAATAAACTTGACTCTGCGCAAAGAACGACGAATATTCCGCGAGCACGGAAGCGCGTTGAAACTAACAACCGAAGCGACCTTCGCGTGCTATAAGGACCTCGCGCGCTGTGCGAGATTTAACGATAAAGGTGCAAATACAATACAACGTTAAATAGGCTGTGACTTCAGCACGGAGCTGTATACGGTTCTCTATCTTCTTCTCTCCTTCTCCTTCCTCCCCTGGAAAAAGTCTTCAAAATTTTGTTTCTTTTTTGAGATATTTGTAAAAAAATAAATTACTGTGATTATGTAATTCATTAGACTATTTTAGAAATCCATGCAAAACTTCGAGCGCGAAGCACGAGTATCGTAATGAGAATGTGTTCCTTAAGGTCGATAGAGCCTTCAGTAAATTAATTGCCCTTTGAAAGCTCTGAGTGCTTTGAGAAAGATAAAATTGATTGAATTTCTAAAGAGTCAATAAAATGTTAGTGAGTCGCAAACATAATCTCGAGCCCTAGGTGCGCTCAAACATCTTTTATTAAGAGAGCAATGCAAGTATAATGCTGAAATTTCGGAAAATAGTAAAGAATATATTGAAGCATCAATTTGTGGTGCGTCTCAGGTTTTATTTTTAAAAAAAAATTTTTTAATAATTTTTTTTTCAAAATAAAAATGTGAAACACACCAGGCATTGATGCCTCAATATATTCTTTATTATTTACCATGATTTCAGCGTTATATTTGTATTTCTTTCTCAACAAACATGTTAAATATAAATAAAAAGCGGTCGGTAGTTCGGTGTATCATAAAGTTACAAAATTTACTTACAATAGTAAAAGTAAATCATGAAGAATAAACTTGACTCTGCCCAAAGAACGACGACTATTCCGCGAGCCCGGAGGCGCGCACAAACTAGCGAGCGAAGCGACCTTCGTGTGCCATAAGGACAGAACATTCCGTGTTGACGTCTCAGATCATTTTACGGTATATTGTATTTGCCCCTCAACGGAGCGCGAAGCGCAACAGCCACTCCGCGTGCTCTAGGAACGCTCAAATTTGCGAGCGAAGCGCGCGATGAGGATGTGCCCGCATCCCCGAAGGGGGTCGGGCAGATTGTTTTTCTACGTTTATTGAAAGTCCACTCGGTTATCTTCCTGACGGCGGTTTTTAAATTATTTATCCTCACTACAAAAATAATACTTGATCTCTTAAGTCAGTATTTTCTTCCCAATTTTAGATTAGAAATAATGAAAAAAAAATTATTTAGTTGGTTCTCAGAAGTTCATTTTTCAAGAAATAGATAGTTCAAAGACAACTTTTTAGCAACGACTCATAAACTCATTTCTGGTGTTTTTTAATTTAAATTGCAAATGGACTTGTTGTTCACCGCAGAAACTGCAAAATTCATGCGCCTCAACTATTTATTATAAGATGCTTTTCTCTCCATTTTCTATGAACTAAATGACTTTTTTATTTAACTGCACTTTGTTTGCTTCTGCAACTCAATATCTTGCATTTAAATTATTTCTTTTCTAAATTGAAAATTTGATTTTTGATCACCGTCCAAAATCAACAAAACTTCCTCTCAACCACAAAAAGAGTATCCTCGCCATTTTCTCGTAACCGGATAACTTTTAGTACTTTCTTTTGCATTGCCGGCCTTCAAATGTTAATGCTTCAAAATCGAAGAACAAAAATGTAAAAAGGATAAAAAGTAACTATTTTCAGAAGTAGAAAATCCTAATTTTTTTTCAAATTTCACTGACAATAAATATAAATAATAACAACTTTTTAATTTAACAAAAAAGAATTCACGTTTACGAAAAAAAATTTAAATATCTGATTAAACTCACCATTTTCGAACTATTCATGGTTGATAAATTGAACAAACTTGAAATCAAAATTAGTAAACACTTATTGCTTGTTAAAGGTCTGTACCATTTCTGATGGATCCCATCGAAAATTATCTACATTTATACTCTTGAGTTTGGGTGCAAGAGGTTATCAATATTTAAACGTTATCGACAGTACCCAATGTCGTTAAGTTTGTGAAACAATCCTTCGAAGAATTTTTAAGCGATTATTATGTATGATGGAATCATTGTTGTTGTATGCTTAACACGTAGTTCTTCTCAAAAAAGTTTTCACGATGAAAAGAACTTAAAAAATCCGTGTCAACTATGATAATTTTATACTAATTAAAAATTAGGCGATGAATTTTGTCACTTCTGCCATGTTTTGGAAGAACACCGTTATACCTGAATTTCGCTTAAGTGACCTGCTTGCAGTTGCGGTAAGTGCAGGGGCTCATCCGAAATTCAGTTAACGGTGTTCTTTCAAAATACAGCAGTCTTAATATCTGAAAATATATGTTTTTTATAATAGAATGTCAGAAGGAGGTAAATAAGCTGAAAATATTTTTTCAGCTCTTTAAATTTTTAAAGTGATAATTACTATCCGTCCATAAAATATAGAGCTCAAAATCTTTTACACAATATCTTATCCGGAAAATCTGAACAATATGAAACAAAAAAACATGTAAAAGAGTAAGATGTGCTTTGTACTATGAATGTTTTATAAAAATTTTCAGTCAATCAGGAAGTTATTTATGATCAAAGAAAGGTGAAAAAGTTCCCAAATTTCAGGGTCTTTTGAGAATGGTTATCTTTGAGATGTCATGTCACTGCTCTCACAAAGCGAATGTGAAAAATATGTGAAATTTTTTTATGTTTTCTTTGACCTTTATGTGTTCAAAAGTGAAAACCAAAGTCCTTGATTTCTGAAAGTGATAAAAAAAGGGTCAGTGTTAAAAGGCTTCATGCTTTGCAGGTCGTTTTTTCCACAATTGAATTATCCTTTGTATTGTAGCCAGTAGAAAATAATTTTTTAAACGATAAAATACGACTTTCTTCTGCTTGATAATGCATTTATTGTTCTTTTTAAGGGGTTACATCCCTTTGAGTGTTCGAAAAACAATGCTTCTTTTGGGAATTTTTCTTGAAAATACTTATGTATAAAGCAATAAATATGAGATTTGGATGGTTGATTATCAATATCTTTGGGTACTCAAATCAATTTTTTATTTTCCAAAAAAACACAAAATAGCGGCCTAGTGGCCGTACTGATGTGCGTCTCCAACGTTGCCGCCCATGGAGGGCCTAAAAAAAAGGTGTCCTCTTTCTACCGGCCACTGGGCCGCCATTTTGTATCCTTTTCAGAAAATAAAAAATTGATTTGAATACTCAAAGATATGCATAATAAAGCCTCCATACCTCTTTTTTGCTGCTTTATAAGTATTTTCAAAACAAATTCCCAAAAAAGCCTTTTTTTCGACCACTCAAAGAGAATAATGTACAATTTGCTGCAAAAAATGAACTCCGTAAGTTGGTCGTTTCGGAGATGACATCTTCCTAAATTTTTTAAATTTTAATGTTAACCAATGCAAATTTCTAACTTTGGGTTTCATTTTTGAACACATAAAGGTTCCAGAAAACGCTAAAAAATTTCACATATTTTTCACATTTGTTTTGAGAGCAGTGACGTCTCAAAGATGACTATTATCAAAAGATCCTGAAATTTGAGTACTTATTCATATTTCTCTGGTAATAGAAAACCTTCTAATTGACTGAAAACTTTATAAGACATTCATAGTACAGAAGACATCTTAATCTGTTAGATGTTTTTTGTCTCATGTTTTTCAGATTTTTTCCGGATGAGATATTCTGTAAAATATTTTGGGCTCTATATTTTATGGACGGATAGTAGAGAGATTAATCAATTTTTCAAAACAGATAAAAGGACAACGTGGTCAATTTTAAGTATCATCAAACTTGTTAAACGATTTATAGACTTTTATGATGTTTAATTTTACGCAGTTCTTTGGGAAGGCCGAGAATCAGGTGGAGGGATAATTTAAAAAAAGATTTGGTAGAACTAGGATATGATTATAATGAGTGGATGGATGATGCACAGGATAGAGGCGCGTGGCGGTCTCGGGTAGATGAGGCAATGAACTTTCGAGTTCCAAATGCCGATGAATAATAATAATAATATTTACATTCTAATCACTTGAGAGTGTACTACTTTTATGTAAAATTTGCCCCCACCCCCCGGTTTTCATCAAATCTCTACGTTTTGAGACCCCTGAATCCGAAAAAAAGGTTTTTGTGATCATGTCTGATTGTCTGCCTTTTGTCCGTCTGTTAGTTTAAGGTCTAAGAGCTAGTGACATTTTTCGTACAGTAATAGTATAACAGTTAGTGGCTGGGAAACAACCCTTTTTTAGAAAGCCATAAATGCCAGACCACCTTCCCCCTGCGTTTAAACACCTGAGACTGGTTAAACATTGTCAAATGATAATACGATAGTCAATTTTCATCCAGGATCGAGTATTGGTGTCCCAAGTTTGATATTTCAATCGCCAGACTAGCAGTATTCGTGTTTGATGGTGTTGGTGACAGCTCCAGTATTTTTGTGTTTTTTCTTGCTGAAGTAATACAGTTTATCTATACTGCTTATCTCAATATAGTTCGGTTGTACCCTTCCTGCCTCCTGCTAGCATTGGCGATAGCATTTTCTGCGGTTTTGTGTCATATTTTAAGCCTGAAAGTGGGCCTATTTGGCGTGCGTCTGCGTCTCACGTGGCAGTCTTTCGGTACTTTGTGTATATCTTAAAGGGCCTCTTGAATCCATCATCAGCATTTTTGGTTCCATAAACAACAAACTAGGAGAATGTGGAGTTGACAGTCCGCGAAGTGACATTGCTTCTTGCTCTCATAAAATTGATTCCCTAAATCAACAGACTGCCAATCTCTCATCTATCTTAACGCATGTTCAGGGTAAATATAATGAATTTGACACTCAACTAAAGGCTTTAAAAGAAAATGGGGGGGGGGGTTAGGAAGCCCTGCCCAATCCGCCTATGAGGGGAAACAGTGAGCTTATTGCTAAACTTGACGTATGCACTCGTAAAGTAAGCAATCTCGAACAACGTGATAGAAACCTGGAAATGGTTATCACAGACCTCCCAGTAAAACCAGAAGAAGATCTTTTAACTCTTGTGAAGTCAAATGCAAACAATCAGTGCTTGCTCGATTTGCGAGCAAAGCACTACATGATCAGATCTTCACAGCTCAACGATCTTTTGGAATCCTCAAGGCAAGTGCGACTGATTTATCTTTTAATGATTCTTTGGTTTTTCTTAACTATAATCATCTCTACAAGGAAACTCGCAACTGGCTCACTCATTCTAACGTACCAACAAAAAATGACATACCCTCATCATCTAGGTCACATAGCTCCATTGCATCCACTAATATTAATTTTACTGTAAGCAAATTTCTTACCATCTGTCATATAAATGCCCAATCTCTAAGAGCACATCTCCATGAATTTCGTTTCTTTTTGTTAAATTACTCTTATGACATTTTTGCAGTTTCTGAAACTGGTCTGCATGATCATATTAACAATAACTTAGTAGCAATTCCAGGTTATTATCTTGTCCGATGTGATAGAAGGGATAGGCAGGGTGAAGGTGTCGGTATGTACATACGCCAACCCTTAATGGCTCGTATCATTTAAAGCTCTTCTGATGCTGATTTCGATGTAAATTCTCTGCGACCTGAATTTATGATTGTAGAGATTAATGCACTCAGTGCTCCTAAGATCATGTGTTGCGTGGTGTATCACCCTCCGAATCTGAGTTCGAAGTAGTTTTTTCTCTTCGTTCAACGTTATTTACTAGTATCACGATCTTGGGGGACTTCAATACAGACCTCTGTAAATCATCTTTCTATTCCGATCAAATAAGACAATTTTTACACTTGAATAATTTATCGTTAATTCCTTTCAATCCTACAATCCTTTCAATCCTATACATCATACCACCACCTCTTACACTTGACTAGATCTGTATGCGGTAAATGATTATGATATGGTTATAGAATATAGCTAAAAAGAAGTACTTTCTTTATTGCACCACGACCTTATATAATTTAATTATCGTTATGAGTCGCCTAAACAAAAGTTTAGACTTCTCCACTACCGAGACTTCCGTGACCTGAATGTTGAGGATTTTTTACAATATTTTGTATTTGAGGATGAAGAAAGTTATTGTTTGAATATTCATTTCTTGACAAATTAAGGGAATCCACATTGGAAGTTGCAAATGTGGCATTTATGATTTTATTATCATTTCCTCCTGGAACTTCAAAAATCGCTGAACCTTCATAACCTCTTTCAATTTCCTTGTCCTTGTCCGTTTGATTATCTTCTTTCCTAATATTAAAGTATATAAATCACATATTCAGAAGTAAAATAAGTACCTAAAATCTCTTCTAAATTAATAAAAAATAATAAATATGCAAATATGAATTTGGTTTTCGTATCTGATTCTGATATCTTCGCTTGTTATTAGTAAATTTATTAATATATTGGATGAAATCTTTTTGAACAAGATTAGGTGTTATTTGGCATGCCCACTCTGCAATTAGGAATTTTTAATATTAATATAATGAATAATGTAAAATACAACATGAAGTATGATCCACATGCGGGCAAAATTTCTCGCTAAAATGAAATTGAAGAGATAATTTCATATAATAATTAGATACATGAATCTTAATTGAATGTAATATAATTGTACCATATTTGGGGCCAGTCGTAAGTAATGAGGAGGTACCTGAAAAAATTAAAGGAAAAAAATGATTGAATGAAATCACAGAATGCTTAAGATTCAAACTAAGTTTTAAAATAAATTTTACCCTAAATTTCTCAAAACTTTTCTCAGCAGGATGCGCTAAATTATATGACTCTTTCATGGCAGCCAGAAAAAGTTTCTAGAATACAATACCCATTTTCTTAACTGTAAAAAAATGTTAAGTAAAAATAAATTTAAATAAAAGGTAATTAAGAGTTATTGCTAGAAAGTTTCGAAATTTGGAGTACGACTTTTTTTAAAATATAAATTTTTAAACTTAACTAAGTTTTTACATTAATTGAAATTCCAAATCGAACGAAAATATTTATTTCAGAGATCAAGAATTATTTCACTTTGCGAATTAGTATTTGGAGACACGTACACAATAAATATTTTGACTTTTTGAGGATTTTAATTTCCCATTTCTAAACAAAAACATCTAAAATTTTTGAACATTGCTTACAACTACTTCAATGCCCTTAAAGACATCAGAGCTCAGACTCACTTCAGAGATTATACATCGTGATTTAGAATTTTAAAAAATATAAGCAAAATAATAGCATGGAATTTATTTAGTAATAAAGTTATATATAAATCACGCAGGCCTCAGACTGACTAAAATGCTTTTCAAAAAGTCGCATAAGTGGCATTAGTTACATGAAATTTCGATAAACTTATTTCTTTAGGAATTGTCATTTAGGGAAATTTATTTCTTTAGGAAATAAAGAATATATGAATTTAAAGTATTTTTAAAAAAATTTTGTACATATTAGCTGTTAAAAATATTTTTCGGTATATATTTCTGTACTTGAGAAGAAGTTTGCAAATACTATTTGCAGGAAATCACGAGAAAATAATGGCATTAGTTGCAAGTTTTTAAAAACAATGGCGCAATAGTGACACCGCTTAAAAACAAATGTCAAATAGTGTCAATAATGATGTGAGTGCAAGCCCTATAAGATTTACCTCTTCCAGGAATTGTTGCAGCCATAGCATTAACAGCACTGCTTCAATTTTCTTTATTTAATGCTTCATCCTCGGACGAAGAATATAATCATTATTACTTTCATCGTTACTCAAAGAGGAAACTTTTCCAGAAGTCGTTTTTGATCCACTGAAACGTGAATGAAATGTTTCCGAAGTGGCTGCAGGTGATAATATTTCGCGGCTGAATTGATGCTCTTGTCTTTCATGAATTTGTTCATATGTCGACATTTAAGGATTAAAAGAATTTTGTTGAATTTCCATTAAATTATTTCCAGAAGTAAACGGATTCATCAAATTTTGAAAATGATGAGTCGATGGAGTCTTTATAGTTTCATACTGTAAAGGTTCAGATGTTGTCGCTTGCTGCTGTACATTTGGTAGAATGGTAGAAGCAGGCCACTGCACATTTCCTTCAAACATTTGCTCCTTTGATGCAACTATTGAATATTTGGACTCCACATTTCCTTGAAATGCAGGGTTTGCTTGATGTTCATTCAGTAAAACTGTCTGATTTTCCGGCATTGAGTTGACTGTCATTTGCGATGACTGAGCATTTGAGCCTGATCGTGTGGTAGAAACTGGAGGCTGCTTAATTTTCTGCTTTTTCTGTGGAACAGCTGAATACTTGGGAACAACAGACGATTAATTTTTTATTGCATTTTTAAACTGTCTCTTGTTGGACTTCATAATGTTCTTTTTGTAACACATGCACAAAAAGTCCGCGTTTTTATCCATGGAGAGTATACGAGAAGTGGCGCTTTTTGGTTAGGTATACGAAAAACAAATTCTTCACGTGCGCAACTTTTTTCGCATACATTTTTCATACGCAAGAGACTTTTCGCACGCTTTCTTAATACTTTAGTTACCTATGGAGCCCTGCCAATGCGTCGCCTGGCGGGAGAAAATTTAGTTGTATTTGACAACCAGTGAAAATTACGGTCAGCTATTTTCTAGTTGTGCTCAGTTATATGTGTTCTCGTATACTTTCCATGGACAAAAACGGGAGATTTTGTGCAATCGTTACAAAAAGTATAATATGACACGACTGCAAAAAGGCGGACATAAACGGAGCTTGTGAAGTTGACAACACTCGCCTACAGTTTGTATCATAGGCACACTCGCCCCACGACTCGTGCTTCGCACTCGTCTTGGCTCGTGTGCCTGTGATACTTGCTTCCGGCTCGTTCAGCCAACTTCACAACCTTCATGAAATGTCCGCATTTTTGCATTTGTATAAAAACGTACTATTTTGAACTTATTGTTTTGGTCTAAGCTCCTCTTTTCGTCAATAGTCTCTTTAGAAAAGATTTTTCTAGAATGATCCAATATTTCTTCTTCATCGGAGACGAACATATTCTGCAATGCATTTTTATCTTCTGAAAAATATGCCTTTTTATATAAAAAATAAATCGGAATTTATTAGATTCACATTTATAACCCGCCAATTTTCCAATATTTTGAACACATATTTTGACAACAACACTATAAATTTATAATTTGTTATGCATGACGTTTATGCATAAGTTCACCTATTTTGGGTGAACTTAGACTGGAAAGTTTGTGCCCGAGGAAATATACTTCTGGAACGCCGAAGGTGTTTTCTGTAGTAATTCAAAATGCCCTTTTCCTTAAACCGACGAAAAAGTTCTTCCAGATGCTGGAGATGCTCCTCTTTAGTGGCTGATACGACACAACTCTGCACCAGTGTCAATTAGAAATTGTTCTTGTGTGTCGCGATTTGTCATGACCAGGCGGCGCGAATACGGGCTAGGATCACCTACCGCGTCTAGCTATTGCCCTGATCGTTTCCTTGCTTGAAGGTACACGGTGTCACATTTCTTCGCCTTGGTACCGAACTACGCGTGGTATCAGCGTATCCCGTCTTCCTGGTATTTCTGTTGCCTCGAACGTGAACGTGATCGAGCTCGGCTCGAGCGCGCAGAACCGATCTGTGCCGGGGTTGCACGTGGATCCATTTGAGAGTTCTCGACGTAGGGCCAGTATCTCGTTACGAAGACCCTGTATCATGCTATCGTAAGAGGACGTGGGTGCTTCGGCAATTTCTTTCGAATGCCCCCTGTCGTCGATTGCATCGGCTAATTCAGATACGGTCGCGAGACTCGCATTGACTTGTACAGCCAGGATTGCTTGCATGGGGCTAGGAAGACAACCGATCCAAAGTGAACTAGGCTTTCCGGAACCGTAGAGCCTGCGTGGTTTTGAAGATGACGCAAGAATTGTGATGGTTTGCGATCTTTAAGTTCTACACGTAATTTATTATATTAGTATAACCATTTTTAGTAGGCGGATTGCGGATAATGTGATGCACTCCTTTCGCGTAGCGCGGTTCAAAATTCGTAAAACTTGGTTATATTTTAACTTGTCTTTTGTTATTTTGCTCACCTCGAACGAAGCCTCAAACATATTGAACCATAAAGCAGGTTCGTCTGGATAAAAGGGAGGAATCTTGACTGCGAGAGCGTCGATCCTGATTTCTTGCTCAGTCTCCGACATTTTTGTAATCACAGGTGAAATACAATCACTGACGAAAAACAAAAGTTCTTGATAGTCACTGCGTAATCAGTCACTTGAAACACTGCATTTCGTCTTATACTGTGCGACGTCAGAGTAGCGTCAAGTTAGCGTCACTTCACTGCACAAAGTTCTTAGTTCTTTCACGGAAAAATCACGTCGGGGTCACCAATTATGTGGGTGAGGTGACTGTGATAAATAATCGTAAACTAGAAGTTCAATAACAAGACTTAATTTATTAACAAAATTACAGAAATTGGATGCCGAATGTGGACACGTAATTGCTTCATACTAGGCGACGGCTGGTCAATTACTGAAATGTAATAGGAAGTTAGGTACTTCTCGGTACTCAGGATCAAGGGAGGAGAGGTATAAGCAGACAAATGACTCTGATAGATATTGAAAATTGAAATACATTAATATATATAACCGTGGTTCCCACAGGGGCATTATTTCTAAAGTGACCCCATGTAAGAAACTCAAGTTTCCCGATCACACTCGAACTTCGGCAAAGTGTTGTACTATTGGATGGTAGTATTTTTATCTGATCAGACATTTACATATCTTCAAGAATCATATCATGAATTGAAAAAAACAATACAACCAATGACTCTGAGTCAACATGCAAATCTCCCAACCTTAGTTTTCGGCTCTTTAGAGACAACGCACTCAAACAAGATAGAAGGGAGAGAAGAAAATAAAAAGAGAGACATCAACCAAACCAACCTCACACTCTCTCCTCTCCATCTCCGTCCTACTCACACAAAAGAGAAAAGTGCACCAACATGTTTCGAAGTAATTTATACCTCCTCACCAGGGTGAAAATGGGGTTATTATACATATGTAAAAAAGAATCTATTAATAATCCTTTTTCTTTATTATTAAAAAATATACCTACAAATATTGCCCTAATTTGTTATGAAAACTTTATGAAATTATCAAAAACCTTGTTGTACCTTGCCACATCTTTTTTCAAAATAGAATTCCTTTATGTTTCTTACAGCATCTCCACCCCAATTCTTATTAATGTTCAGGAAATCTATCGTAAGTCAAATAACACTTAAGATTTATAGATAAAAATTAGACTTATCCTTCTTTATGGACTATCCAAAATAAAGTTTTTTATCCTCAATTTCCCATTGGTTCAGCTACGGACACATCCACAACACAAACCACACTAAAATATCTACAATTTTTATCATCAACTCCACCCACAAACCAGAAGCACAATATAAAAATTAAACCAATTCAATATAGAACCCGTCACTTTATCGATAAGTACGGAAAACGGTCAGAAAGATAGTATGGTATAATGCTTATGACCTTCAACGAAAAGATCTCCAGCACTACTGACTACCTCAAACAATAAACGAAACCATCTAACCCAATATTACAATGTTGCCTATCAGTTACTTCAGAAATCTTCCCAAATTTGAAAAATATGACAACATCGTATTTTGACCTAGATAAAACCTATAGTTATCATCCTAAACTCCAAATTGTAATAAGTGCAATAAAGTTTCTTTCGTGGGACGTGACAGACCTCTACCTAAAAGTATTACTAAACAGATTAACACAGTTAATTCAGATTAACAGATTAACACACTAAATTCTCAAAGAGGCAAATGACCATTCCATAAGAATTATTATATCAAAAAAAGAAACATAAGCAATTATAAGAAATTAAGACCTACACAATTCAAAAATTTTCTTTTTATATCAACCCTTGAATTATTAAAGAAAATACTTTTTAAAAATAATATAAAAGGAACACTTTCATAAACAGCAATAAAATTGACAAATCCTAACAAAACATCAATAACCTGTTCACACCT
>JBAGKK010526388.1:0-12863 GCA_037177015.1 Euceroptres primus
GATCTATGGGATGGAATAATGCAACTCCATCTTCCAGATTTTTAATCTATCTGACTGGGTCTGGGTCTGGTTTAGCTGTTTACTTCAAAGGGCTAGATCAAATAATTTCTGTACGGTACTGGTGTCTAAAAATACATAGGAATACATGTGTCCAGTCAATAGTACCAGACATTTTTTGTGTGGCTGTGTTATTTGAATCTTTTCAGGTGGATTATTTCTAATCTATAACTGATAGCGAAAAATGTTCAAGACAAAAGTTAAATCTCTAATTGATGAATGATTAATGCTTGATAAATGATTATTGCAGATTTACACTCCTGGGGAGGGAGTCTGCCACAGGTCGACATAGTTGATTGGAACTTTGTCAGTGCTTGAGCATAAAAGAAAGAGGGTTTCATTCTACGCAAAATATTTCTTAGATTTGATTAACAACTTAAAAAAGAAGGCCTTTAACTTGGGCCTTTAACCTTTATCTAAAACGTTTTTCGCTATTAGAAATATATTTGAAATAATTGACCTACAAAAATTCTAACAATCTACCTACAGATATGACAAAGTGAAAAATTTGGTCCCTTAAATCTCGAAAACAAAAAGTCAGACCAACCTAAAACTTTCAGAGGATCAATGCCTCATGATAAACAAACTTTTAGTATAGATTGGAAGCCCGAATTCGAGGGCGCACAAATGGGCGAATTCAGACTTATTTTTGCGGTCACTC
Source organism: Euceroptres primus (assembly GCA_037177015.1). NCBI lineage: Eukaryota > Metazoa > Arthropoda > Insecta > Hymenoptera > Figitidae > Euceroptres > Euceroptres primus. The sequence goes on from JBAGKK010526388.1 coordinate 719, forward strand.
TTTTGTTTCTTTTTTGAGATTTTTGGCAAAAAATAAATTATTGTGATTACGTAATTGATTAGACAATTTTAGAAATCTATGCAAAAGATCGAGCGCGAAGCGCGAGAATCGTGATGAGAATGTGTTCCTTAAGGTAAAAGTAAATCATGAGGAATAAACTTGACTCTGCGCAAAGAACGACGAATATTCCGCGAGTCCGGAAGCGCGCTCAAACTAGCGAGCGAGGTGACCTTCGCGAGTTATAAGGACCTCGAGCGCAGCGTGAGGTTTAACGAAAACGGAGCGCGAAGCACGACGTACATACATATCGGAGCGCGTAGCGCGACGATCAATAGTATCAGAGCGCGAAGCGCGATGGCCACTCAGCACGTCCTAGGCGCGCTCAAACTTGCGAGCGAAGCGAGCCGCGCACGAAGCGCGCGATGAGAATGTGCCCGCGCCCCCGAAGGGAGCCAGGCACATTTTTATTTATATATTTGACAGATTTATTGAGAGAGAAATATAAATATTACTCTAAAATTATGGTAAATAATAAATAATATATTGAGGCATCAATGTCTGATGTGCTTCATATTTTTATTTCGAAGAAATTAAGTAATCAATGTCTGGTGCGTTTCAATTTTTATTTTAAAAAAATTATTCCTGATTTTTTTTCAAAATAAAAACTGAAACATACCACACATCGATGGCTAAATATGTTCTTTATTATTTCCCAAGATTTCAGCATTATATTTGCATTTCTCTCTTAATAAGTCCGCTGAATGTAAATAAAAAATCGGTCATTAATTCGTGACGTAATTATGTATCACGTACACTTAATTGAAATAAAAAGTGTCAAGTTTTTCCTCATTCCAGTTTTAATCTCAACTATTAACGTGTGTGATATTTTTAGCAGTAAAGGACAATTGAATAAGTAAATTTTTTTTGGGTTGTGAAACAGTCAGGTTAGTAATATTTTATATGCATTTTTTTAGTTTGTAAATTATTGATAGATTTTATGATGTTATCAATATTTTTGTGTTGACTGCTTTAGAATAAACTTTTTGATAAGCATCCATATCTGGACCGAAACGTCAGTTGTTGTTAGAGCTCAAGCTAAGATGTTTTAGTTATTCAGTTGACCTTTACTGCCTAAAATATCACACAAAAAAAGTCGAACGTCAATAATAATGATAATAATAAAATACCAGAATTATTATTACGATTTTTTCCTCTTTATTCACAAAGTAAACATATGTAATAAGACTGCAGAGAAATACTGCGTTACACAGAAATAATTTTCAAAATAGAGTTGTTACAGATTTCCATTAGCAAAATTCCACCTCTCTTCTCTGATTTTAGATCACCTAAAAAAATGTTGCACTAGCCTAGTTCTTGTTCCGGGGAACTGGAATTATTAATGTGAAATTATTTTATTTATTTTTCATTACAGAATTATAAAAGATGTCTATACTTAATTTTAAATTTGGTTTTTTCCTGCAAAATGATTTGATATTGTCTAGGGAACTAAATGAAAATTTGAAAACAGTACACCAAAAATTAAGGAAGAAAAAAGGCGAGAAGTTTTATTGTATAAAAACTTGGATATCAACATTTAAAAGACGCGAAATATAACTCTAAATCCACTCATACAAGATCACACACTATTACATATGTCATATTATTATTATTTGGCATACCTATGCATCGAAAACTTTTCTTTGCTGTAGAATAATTTATTTTAATGTGAAGAACAAGAATGGTACACATTAGAGTTCCATGAAACAAGATTTTTCATTGTTATAAACAATTTTTATAAACAAATTCACTTTTTTGGAATTTATATGCATAGAAAATTTGTCTTTTCTGCGGAATCATATATTTTCAACTAAAGAATAGAACTTGTGCTCAACTGACTTCCATCAAACAACATTTAGCATTGTTATAAACAATTTTTACAAACGAATTAACTTATTATAGTGTCACTGTCATTGGTTATATTGGTTATATTCTCAAAAAAAACCTCTTTCATGGCTGCAATTTTGAAGTTTGGTAGAGAAGCTGGAATATTGCCATGGAACACGTTTCGATATCAATATAGTCAATTGCAATGATACACAAATAAATGAATTTGTTTGTATAAATTTTTTATAATAATGATAAATGTTGTTGGATGGAAGTCAGTTGTGCACAAGTTCTATTCTTTAGATGAAAAGAAATGATTCCGCAGAAAAGACAAATTTTCTATGCGTAGATATGCCAAAAAAGTGAAGTTGTCTATAAAAATTGTTTATAACAATTACAAATGTTGTTTCATGGAACTCTAATGTGTACCATTCTTGTTCTTCACATGGGCAATTCTTTTGTTGGTTACGTTACAGTTTCATGCATATTTTTCGAAATAACTTTTTTTTTTTTTTTTTTTGATGCTCGAGTCTTAGTTTATTCAAAAGCACTAGAGAACTCTTCAAAATGAGCATTCAACTGAAAAAAAATTTTTAATAGAAGCTGAGAAATTACAATTTTAAGAGCGTTGGAACGTTACACGTTTTCTCCAAAAACGTTCCAACGCTTTTGAAATTGCAATATCTCGGCTTCTACTGACAATTTTTTTTCAGTTGAATGCTCATTTTGAAAAGTTCTTTAGTGCCTTTGAACAAAATAAAACCGAAATACTTAAAAAAATAACCAAAAAAAGTTATTTCGAAAAATGTGTGTGAAACTGTAACGTAACCAACAAAAGAATTGCCCACATGAAAATGAATGATTCCACAGAAAAAAAATTTTTCGGTGCATAGATATGCTAAATAAGTGAATTTGTTTATAAAAAATGTTTAACCTATTAACTGTTATTGTTGCTTGGTGCTTGTTCGCAATTAAAAATTGATTCTTTACATTTTGATAACAAAATCTATGTAAGTAATACATTCGAATTCCGAAAATGCAGCAGTTAACAGTTATATGCATTAATTTGCTTATAACAATTAACAAAATGCAGGATATTTATCTATAATGTTACATTTTTATTCAACAAAAGTAAATTTACTAATTCTATACCTATTTGCAGAATTTTTAAGTTTTTAAGTTAAATAAAAAATTATTAAATAACAAATTCAAAAAAAGTGCACCTCTACGTCAAAGTACGATCCTTCATGAGTATTTAAAAAAAAGCTCTGATCCGTTGAGATTTGAGGAGTCGGCTGATTTTTGCCCCAAAAAAGTGCTTTTTTTCCCACTGTGCGCACTTTGAAAGTTCCTTGTGTACAAAAAAATAGATATCATATTAAATTCCAACACACAGAGAATTGTCGTGGACAGATAACAAGAAATGGAAATTTCATCCAGAGAACACGCGTCACACTGTAAAAATGCATTGATTTTGCCGGATTTACATAAATCTTAATTTATTACCTAAACATCAAACACGTTTAATTTGCAACAAGAACATACGGCACGACAAAAATATAAAATTTATAGCTACTTGATCAAGCTCTCGTAATCATCCACACTGTTAGGAATGTTCAATTCTCTGGAACTTTTAGGTTATGAAAGTAACAGCAATTTTTATAAAATTTAAGATACTTTCTACATCTGAAAATTAGTCTATATCTAGAAAATTAGAAAATTACTAAATTGTAACTGAAATTTACAAAACTGTAACTAAATTTTCATGAATTTGTCTGCAATTTCAGTTGTTAATCCTAATACAAAATGTATTCGTTTTAAAATAAGTGTGTATAATAAGTTTAATGTACATTGCATATTAATCGTTAGTTAAAATACAGTATATTAAAATTAAGATACATATGCATTATTCTTAAAAATTATTGTATATCAAATGTAAGATCATTTCTAACAGTGCGATTCCCGCTAACCGATCCCCAAGTACTTGAAATAGATCTCCACCCCTCAAAATGATTCCCCCTCCACCCCACCATGATAGGCTGATTAGTAGGAGGGGCTCAGTAATGACAAAGTTTTAAAAATGCAATGGGATACTAGAAATTCTTGTTCCTTGTTGAAAAGAAGAAAATGTGTAAAAAATTTAAATCCAATTTGATGATCCCTGCATTCCCTCGTCGAGGTCAAAAGTTAAATCTTAAATATCTCTGTTGTTTTCGAAAAAAAAATGTTTAGTACAATATGATCCTAATTTTTTATGACAAATTTAATTCTATTCTATAAGTTTTTGTCCGACCTCCCTGAAAACGCTCCTTTAGGTGCCTGCTTAGCCAGCGTGAATTTGCCAATTTCAGTCCGATGATGGTCAGCGGGCGTAAAAAATTTGTTGATTATCAAAAAACCGCCATTTAGAAAATGGCACCTCTTCCTAAAAGTTTGGGACAGCTTTTTTCCGAAAAGCCAAAATCCCGAGTGAGAAAAAATACCGAAAAAATAATTCCCGACAATTCAAATTCTCGAAAAAATCAAATACAGGAAATTTTTAATCAATGCAAATAAAAACAATTTTTTTCAAAGGTTAGGTTATAATTAAGATATATGTACAAAGCAATTAATAAATGTCAATCAAAATATAAAATAACTGTATTTAAACAAAAATTTTTTTTTCATCGCGCCTCTATTGAAACTTCGAGTTTCGGTACCTGTAGAGCGGGTTGAAACACGGTGTTCACATCCCTAGGGTTGAAACACTTTGTTTCAGCCCTAGGGCAAAGACAACGGAGTTTCAACCCTTTGCCCTAGTGCTGAAACAAAATGTTTCAACCCTAGGGAGGCAAACACCGAGTTTCAACCCGCTCTACAGGTGCCGAAACTCGAAGTTTCAATAGAGTTGCGATGAAAAATAATATGCATTACTCGGAATGTAACACAACGATCGCAACTCGTGTGAGTGCAGCTCTCGCTTTGCTCGGGCAGCAAACTTCACACTCGTTGCAATCGCCGTGTTTCATCCCTCGTAATGCAACATACTATTACTCCAAAATTAGTGAAATAAACATAACACATTTTTATCGAATCCAATCTCGACGTCGCATTTTCAGAGGGAACCGGACAAAAAATATCGTGTCCATCAAGGTCTAAAGGATATTTTACCTCGTGTGATTGAACCCAGCGCTTCGCTCGTGCATCAAACTTCACACTCGGCAAAATAACCTCCTCTACGCCCTTGATGCACAATATACTATTATACCATATCAATGAATTCCTCTCAAAAATATCTACAAGCTTAGATACTCTAAAAACTTTAATTTTATAAAGAAAAAGTAAATAATGTCAACAAATTAAACTAAAATTTCTTAACGATGAGGGAGTCCTATACTGTCATCGGATTGCACAGTAAAAACTAGACTTTCCTTTAAATCCGATATGCTGTTTTGGACGTTCTAATATGATCTTCGGTTGCTCTATATGATATCTGCTCAACTTCATTTTGAAAAATGATACCAGATTCGATTTTGTTTTCATCAGCAATCATTCTATTTTGATTCAGAAATCGTAATTCTTTTATTCGGAATTCATGGAATAAACTGAAGTCGGATGGTTTTGTGGCCCGATCTGTTCCCATACCGAATTTGGTTCTGGAAGCATTTTTATTTTTTAGTGTATGGCTTAAAATTTCGTACAGATTTTATTTTGTCAAAAAGAAACAAGAACTTCCAGTATCCCATTGCATTTTGAAAACTTTGTCATTTCTAAGCCACTCTACTGATTAGGCTCAGCTGATCATCCTTTCTTGGCGCAATAACATTTTTCATCGATAAATGTGTGCGATGGATGTTGAGATCGATAAGACACGAATAGACTGACTATTAATAAATATTATTAAAAATATTTAATAATAGCGCGAAATTTAACTAACATATCGCTTCAAACGTTCTTGAAATAAGATGCTCTTCTTATTGGATTCTCTTCATGAAATAGGCATAGAGTACTTCGCAGATGAAGCTAACTGTAGCACAGGCATATCAGAAAAGAAGCAGGTAGATAACTTGCCTCTTCAACTGTGATGATTCCGATTCTCTCTTTGAGCAGTCATCTTTTTCTTCCACAACAGAAGATCGATTGTGTCGTTTTTGGCGCCATTTCTCGGTTATGCCAGACTGAATCAATCTGAGTCATACTTCACCGAAGCGTTGGACATACGGAGATCTTGCTTCCAGAATGATTCCACTTGTTGTAACTACCAATGGATCATTCAGAATCTTCATAGGAGGTCGACCACAACTGTCTCTGTTGTTTTCAATCATCCATGCTGCAACATCTCTTCTTGTTATACATGCCAGGTTCTTCTCCTTAAGAACCTTCTCCTTCTCCTTAGGAATACATGAATCTTGCCTTTTAATTTTGTTCTCTTTTCCAGCCAAGGACTTATACTGTTTTCAGTGGTTTCGAGGACTGTTGAATAAAACAGCTGATGTACCGCAAGCTCCAAATTCGAATGAACCACGTCGCTAATTGTTTCCAATTCAGGTTCAGTTTCTACGTGAAGCTTCATGTCTGTCAGTGTTGAGAAGATGACTGAAGAATTCATCAGGCAGGAAAACAGCAGAGCACCGAAGACGATTCGTTCAGCTGTCTCTCGAGGTTCATGAAGCGTTGCTGTTCCAAATACAATTCGAACAATCTGCAGAAGATTCCAGCCGCGTCTTTGAAAACGTAGCAGGCAAGTCATAAGCCAGGCCCGCAGGAAAACGCTGACGAGCACAATGGAGTTGGCGATTTTCCACATGTTGAAAACATCGGCGAATTTCTTTGCGAAAATTGGTACAACCACTGACACGGTGAAATGCTGCATCCCTCTGCTCCATTAATGGAGGGTCTCTTTGCAAGCATTGTATCTTGTCGATATGTGACTGATAAGTTGACTCTTGTTGTTCATAAGATCGTAGACTAAAGTGGATTCATTGTTCTTGTTGCAGCTGCCAGTATTCCAGGGATTATTTTCAGATTCTACTCAGTTCACCTCGAAGTTCATAGCTTCAGAGAATGCTTTTGTCATTGAGATTTCTTGTCCAAATATTGCAGCAATATGTCCTGAGTTGTTACGTTCAAGGAAAATAAAAAAGGGGTAATCATATACACCCGCTTTCATTTTTAAGCCATGTAGGTCGTTTGTCGCCTTGGGAAACCAGTCAATCGATTGCGAGTACTTTAATCTGTTGTACCTGTTCCTGAATGGATCAAACTGATGTACTGTTGAAACTTCTTGTACCAGGTTCCCGAAAGAGCTTTCCCTCTCTTGTTTTGTTTCATCAAGTTCCAGAATAGTGACATCCAAAAACTGTTTGGACCACATCCGTTTTAACCATCCCAGATAAGAGAATCTCTTTTCTTCTTGTAGCAAGATAATCAAGCACCTGGGACGCCTTCTTTAAACTGAAACTTGACTGAGAAAAGCTACTCTTTGATTTAGTTGTGACATGTTTCCACTGACCTCTGACAAGTGGATGCTGACGATCATAGTTGTCCTAGGATTATAGAGCCATGATCGGCTCAGGTCTTGTGCCTTCTGAACTGTGGCCTCTTGGAAACTGATCTCCAACGATGGAAGGTGACTCGAAAGTTCTTCAACTATCTCCTCAACTTTGATAGACTCATTCTTTTGATTCTGATCAAAGAGTGATATTACCTGATATTTGAAATCAGTCCTTTTTATATACTTTATCAAATCACTTAATCATCCTGGCGTTTTTGCACTAGCTATGGCTTGAATGTACAGAAAAATCCAATAAGAAACAGTTAATGTTTTTTCTGATTTTAGCATCATTTTGAATGCTCAGCTCCAAGTTGCAATGTGTTACAGTGCGTCCTCTTGCAATGGTCGAACGGTTTAGTTCTGAACCTACTTGTCTTTATGCATACCGATTTATAGACGGAAAATACTGCTATAGTAAATTTAAATCTTTATATTTTTATCCTGCTCACTATCATTCCTATGCATCTGCGAAAATTTGATATTTTTTCCAAGATATCTTAGATCTTGTGTTTGAAAATTGTACAATGAGACTAATATAAAAAACATCGATGATATTGATTCTCGCTCAACACATACAATAGTTTCTATAACAAATCAAGGACATTTTGGATTGTGTCAAATAGATCGAATCGCTGATAAAAACTATTTAGCTAATCTGCAAATTATGTATTTAATGATTTATTTTAATCAAAAACGCGCTTTCTAAGTGAGATAAACAATTTAAAAACTATAAAATACCTTCTCAATTTGTTTAAAAAATTAATTTTACACAATAATATCCAATTTAGTTACAATAAACATCATATTTTTGTACACCTTCAAAAGCACTAGCTGTGGCCTGAATGCACAGAAAGATCGAATAAGAAACATTTAATATTTTTTCTGATTTTAGCTTCATTTTGAATACGCAGCTCCAAGTTACAATGTGTTACAATACGTCCACTAGCAATGGTCGATGGTTTATTTCTGAAGCTACTTTGTTTTATATTTACCGATTTATGGACGGAAAATACTGTTCTAGTGAGTTAAAATCTTTATATTCTTATCATGCTTCCTATCATTCCTATGCTCATGAACATGCACATCATTCCTATGCAAATTTGATATTTCTTCAAGATATCTTAGATCTTGCGTTTGAAAATTGTAAAATGAGACTGATATAAAAAACATCGATGATATTGATTATCGCACAACAGATACATTATTTCAATTGAAATAAATATAAATTAAACGGTATTACATAAGTGCTTTTAACCTTTCCGCGTATCAAAAATATAGAAAATTTGCAAATATATGTTCGGATTTACACAATAATAAAAATAAACTATGCATAAAAATACAGCAAAATAAAATATGATCACTATCTTATAAAATAATGAAAGCCTTAATGATATGTGATACATAAGGATGTCATGAATTATCGACCGATTTTTTATTGGAAAACCAAATATAATACTGAAATTTCAGGAAATGATAAGGAATATATCAAGAAATCGATATCTGGTGCGATTCAATTTTTATTTAGAAAGAAAATATTTTTGAAATTTTTTTTCAAAATAAAGCCTGAAACGCACCATTCGTCAATGCCCAAAATATATTCTTTATTATTTCCCAAAATTTCAGCAGTATATTTGCATTTCTCTCTCAATAAACCCGCTGAAAATAAATAAAAAATCGGTCATTAATTCGTGTCGTAATTATGTATCACGTACCCTTAATTGAAATAAAAAATGTCAAATTTTTCCTTATTTAAGTTTCAACCTCAACTATTAATGTGTGTGATATTTTTAGCAGTAAAGGACAATTGAATATGTAAATTTCTTTTGGCTTGTGAAACAGTCAGGTTAGTAATATTTTATATACGTTTTTTGATTTATTTGTAAATTATTGATTGATTTTATGATGTTATCAATATTTTTGTGTTGACTGTTTTAGAATAAACTTTTTGATAAGGATCCATATCTGGACCGAAACGTCAGTCGTTGTTAGCCCTAGCCTAATTCTTGTTCCGAGGAACTGGAATTATTAATGTGAAATTATTTTATTTATTTTTCATTACGAGAATATAAAAGTTATCTCTGCCTAATTTTAAATTTGTTTTTTTTTCAAAATTATTTTATATTGTCTAGAAAACTAAATGAAAATTTGAAAACAATACGCCAAAAATTTAGAAAGACGAAAGGCGAGAAATTTTATTGTATAAGAACTTGGATATCAACAATTTAAAAGACGCGAAATATAACTCTAAATCCACGCATACACGATCACACACTATTACATATATCGTATTAAACGGAGATCGATTGATAATTTTACGGAAATCAGTTGCGTTAAATTAGATATAACATTTTAAACCAACGAGAAGTCCTACACGGCAAAAATCGGTTTTATATACTTACAAAAATTACTTATTAGTTTTGGTGATTCGATAAACTGATGACGTCTTAGGCCCTTAATTATTGACGAAGAATTCTGTTTACATCAAATGGTGATTCTGATGATTATATCAAAGTCAAATCGATCCGCCTTCAATGGGAAATGAAGCGACTCTGTTAATCCAATTAACTCGCCGCACCTTGAACGTTCCTCGTGTACAATAAAATATAGCTGTCATATTAAATGCCAAAACCCAGATAATCGTCGTAGACAGATAACAAAATATGGAAATCTTATCCAGAAAATACGTGTCACACTGTAAAAATTCATTGAATTTGCCGCTTTCACATAAATCTCAATATTACATAAAAATCCAACACGTTTAATTTTCAAGAAGAACTTGCGGCGCGACAAAAATATAAAATTTATAAATACTTGATCAAGCTTTCGTAGTCATCTACACTGTTAGAAATGTTCGTAAATTTCCGGAGCTCTTAGGTTATAAAAGTAACAGGATTTTTAATAAAATTTAAGATACTTTGCAGAAAGCGTATCTGAAAATTACCAAATTGTAACTGAAATTTACGAAACTGTAATTTGGAAAAAATTCCAAACAGGAATTTTCATGAATTTGTCTTCAATTTCAGTTCTTAACCCTAATACAAAATGTTTTAGTTTTAATATAAGTGTAATAAGTTTAATGTACATTGTTTAGTAATCGTCAGTTAAGATACATTATATTAAAATTAAGATACAATGTACACTATTCTTAAAAATTATTTGTATCTCAAATGTAAGATCATTTCTAACAGTGCGATTTCCGCTAACCAATCTCCAAGCATCTAAAATCAATCTCCACTCCTCAAAATCTGCAGTCATGATAGGCTGATTAATAGAGGGACCCAGAAATGACAAAGTTTTAAAAATGCCATGGGATAATAGAAATTCTTGTTCCTTGTTAAAGAAAAGAAAATCTGTAAAAAATTTTAATCCTATCCGATAACCCCCTGCATTCTCTCATCGAGGTCAAAGGTTAAACCCTAAATATCTCTGTTGTTTTCGAGTTTACAAAAAAAAATTTAGCACAATATGATTCTAGTTTACATATATTGCTTTTCTTTGTTTATATTTTTGTTAAAAGAAGTTTTATTTTACTAAAATTGTATTTAAGAGGTTTATTATCATATTTAATGTTCAGATTCTTCAAATAAATAGCTTGATGAAAGTCTTTTTTCTTGTGCATTCTTTCTTCAGTTTTGACCCTTGGTTAGTTTAGTAAGAATTTTTCAATATAAAGAAGGTGCAAAAGAAAACAACAAATTAAAAATACCGAAAAATTGCACTGAAAAATTCTTACTAAACTCTTTTTTCCTGTGTCGGGAATTCTTTTCCTGTTGTTTTCAACATTTTGTAGTAAAGCTTGGTATTGTTCTTCATTGAAGATGTTTGAAAATGTTTGCAAAATTTTGTAGTAAAGCTTGGTAGTGTTCTTCCTTTTCTTGTTTTGTTTCATCAAGTTCCAGAATAGTGACATCCAAAAACTGTTTGGACTGTTTTTTTAAATGTCTTACCTCCTAAAATTAAAAAATTTAATAAAATAATGAACCCCTATTTTTTATAATTATTTTGTACCACCGCAAGGAACTTAAAGTTATAAATACGGTAAAAAGCTTGTTTCTTAAAATGAAAAAATAGGCTGTAATTTTTCTGTTTTAAGGAAAACTATTAGGCGGTTAGACCTGAGAAATATTTTAAAGCGGCGCTTATAGGGTACCAAAATAATTTAAATTTTGTGGAATGTAATAGCCTTATCCCCTAAAATTTTTTCTTATAAGAAAGAAATGACATCCTTTTTTTTGTTTTTGACAAAAAACATATTTTATAGGTCGCCCAAGGAGCATGAAGACAATAAAACGACTTTTTCCCCATTTTCTCGAAAACTGTTGGTTTTAGCGAAAAAATATACACGAAAAAAGATGTTAGTTTTTTTTTAGCAAACATTTTTTGTTCATACCTTTTTTGTCTCAGAAACATTTCGGAGACAGCAAATTACTTAACGTGGAGAAAAAGGTTTTTTTTATAATTTTTGTCTGAAATTTTTTATGGTGTGAAAATAAATTACATGGAAGGTCAGTATACTTAAAATGAATAACTTTTGTTTGAAATATTATATGTTAAAACTATTCATTTAGTAAAATTAATAGTTTTATAGTTTCTTTTATGAAATTCATATTATTTTATTCATTTGGAACTTTTTTGATAGAAACACTATTTTTTATAAACTCTTTTTAGCTAGTAAATTATCATTGTTTTTATGTTTTTATTACATTTTTGATATCGAAATAAGTTTAA